>JABFTP020000144.1:1800000-1956211 GCA_013387265.2 Cryptolaemus montrouzieri | reverse complement strand
TGACGATATTGAATTTTTCGAAAGCGACATCCTGTATGGAGAGCCGAACTGAATGAAATGCTTTAATCATTCTGGAATTCAAAAACCTTTCTGAAGATATGCCACTTGAATTATTTGTATGATTTTCAAGTTGGGGATGCTGAATGGAAGGGTTGATTGCAAAAATTCTATAACCACACAAGAAAGTCCTATTCTCGGATCAAACATGTTCTCGTATACCGAAATGAACCAGTTTCAAAAAGTTATTTGGATTTTCAATGTTCCTGCTTCGGGACACCCTGTATGATGATTCTGAATTTAGAAAATACCAAATTCGAAGAAAAATTGCAGTACCTTTCCAACGAGGTGCCACTTGACCTATTATCGATCGAATGATTTTTGAGTTGGGGATGCTGGAAATAGGGGGTTGATTGCACCAACTCCAAATTCACAAGTGTAGGTCGTTTTTCTAGACCGAGCATAAACCTGCGCTTGCATTATGCCAAAATAAATCGATTTCATTTAGTATTTGGGATTTCCAGGAATTCAACTTCACCCTTGGTTGGGACACCCTGTATGTTAATTTAAAATTCTAAAAATGATAAATCAAGGTGGAGAATTGACAGACCTCTTCAGTAAGGTGCCACTCGACCCTTATTCCCTATGATGAATTTCGAAATTAGGGTTGCTGGGGGTAGGGGGTTGATCTGACAAGTTTCGAATTATTTCGAAAAATGCTCTCCTCGAAACAAAAATCGACGTGTCTTGGTGTTTTTCGCTAATGTTACTCATTTCGGAGTTAATAGGGGGGGTCAAATTTTCGTTGGAACACACTGTATATTCTTTCATTCATATTTGTTGACCATAACCTACAGATGTTTTGAGAAAATTATTTCACGAGGGTGCCAATAATGAATGGCATGCTAGATCGATTATGTCCAATTTCACAAGAAAGAATTGATTCTGTTTCACCTGAGTATTTCTAAATGGCGTGCTAGTCAGCCAGCTCAATGAAGTATTCTTCCCACCGTGACTGCGTATCGAATTCAGAAAATTCCTGCGTGTTATTTCTTTCATGAATATGTTCGAACGTAGTTCGCATTTGCTACCTGATTGATTTGTCGCTCGAAATAATACCGAGGAATAATGTAGGCATTAAAGGTTGTCCGGCTAAGATTTATGAGCGATATTGTGACAAAGCCGAGTACGAACAATGAATATTTCAATTCCTTTGATAATGTTGATTAGTATACGTATAGGCTAATGTATAGATCGTGAAATGAAACATATACTTCGTCACAAGTTCATCGACATTTCTTGTATATATTTTTCAATATCTAGTAAGCTGATATAATTGCATTGCATTCGAAGATGTACGGGGTTTGATGAAAAAGTATTTCGAATATTTCGCACTACGTCAGATTGTCAGCAATTTTCTCTTTCAAATTGTTATATATGTTCAGAGCGTAATGTACCTACCCAGTATTCATGTACTCATCTCATACTCAAGTTACGCCTATGTATTACCATAAAATCCTAAAATATCATAGTCCAAAATTCCCATTTGAAGACTAGACTTACTATCTCGTTCACCCATATGACTGCCAAAATTTTTTCGCAAATTTTTCTTTAAATTACACAAAGTTCCACGAAGAAATAATATATGGGCGATGTCAACCCAAATTATTGGGTCCATAATGATTCTAAAACATCTATAGATCATAATCGGCTCACTTGGAAGACTGAACCTGGCCATCGAGGCTCTCTTGGTCAAACAGAGAGGGAATTTGAGGAAATATCGCAGGTTATGTATTTTTTTATTATCTCTTCAGTCCTTTTCATTGCCTTGCTTGCTATGTAAAATATTTTCTTAGATTCAAGTGAGTTTAGACATATAAGAGTCAGTATGATTGTTGAAATATTTTTCTGCTGGTTTTTCTTTTTCCATTGTTACAGATTCGTGTCCCAAACCCCCCTTCCTTTCACCCTTGTCTTCGTTTGGAAATCATGGAATGCAAAAGAGAATGAAGCGGCTAAGCAGAAAAATCTTTGGTACTCTTTATGTACACACGACACTAACACAACATAAACAGACAAGCTATTGCTAGTGCAATAGCGATAGGGAAACGAGTTTTTTCTTCAGGTTTTTTCACTCGTTTATTGAATCATATACAAGATAGTGAAACACCCCCAACCCCGGTCTACGAAAGACGATGCAAAATGCATCGCTTTTACGTAAATTGCAATACCTGAATTATCTTATTTTCTTCCCCATATTAATTACACCTGTGACCGACTGAAATCAGTCAAATGAAAAGCCATGTGATCGTCTAGTACCTGAACTTGCTTTGAAGTTCTTTTTATAAAATAGGACCCTTTTCTTTGTTGTGTTGTGTATTTGTAGTAACCTACTCAAGTTCCTTTATGTAAGGTTTGATATGATACGACCAATTCTTCGTCGCTTAAACTATAGGTAAGGAAATGAGAAAAACAAAACAGATTCCGTAACAATGTCTATTTGATCTTTGTAGCATTTGTATTAAATTCTTATCCTTGCATTCTTTGGCATCTTTTAATGAATTTAATGAGTATGATCATTTAGTTAGAGACCCAATTTGCCCTCACCCATATTTCGAGTGGAAGTTTATACATTAGATTATTTTGTACAGACCTAATTGGTCCTCACCCATATTACGAGTGGAATGTGGAATATTTAATTATTATAACCAGACCTAATTGGTCCTCACCCATATTACGAGTGGAAGTTGGAATATTTAATTATTATAAACAGGCTTTCTTGGCCCTCACCCATATTTTGGATGGAAGTTTTAATATTTAATTAATATGACAGGCTTTATCAGCCCTCATCCATATTCTGGATGGAATTCGGATATGAGATTATTGTAAACAGGTCTAACCGACCCTCACCCATTTTATGAGTGGTAGCTGACCCAATCGAAGGGTTTTGGTAATATGATATCATGTTTTCTGACGAGGTCGTTGCCCTGATACTCCAAACTCTGAAAGATCTACTTTTAAAATTCTAAGGAACACGTCCACAGCTGACAACTTGCAAGCGTTAATTCGCTCGCGTATTTTAAACGAATTCAGTAATTCGTATAGTATTAAAACGTTATATATGGAACTAGAGGTAAGCCCGTAAAGCCGTACGTGATTCTTTTGCTCAACTAAGCGCCAACGGGCAGTTATTGTCACTGACTGCGGATCATATTCTATTCCCATATCGCGGATTTGCCAACCAGGGAAACATGCCCTCTGATCATACACCTGTATGTACCACAAACGTCACATACATTCCCTAACCCAGACATTCTTCAAAACTTTCATATCGACAACATACAAGCCTCAATGTCTGTGGGTCCATACATGCGTATCGTCCCTAAAGCCATTTATTTATACTAATGAGTTATGATATTATTCATAGGTGATCATTACACCTGAAGGCAGGAAAGTTCCTTATTGAGCTTAAGAGTATCGGACCTCAAATCAATAATTTGAAAGTAAGATCTTCCCCATAGTTGAATACAATGAAATATAAACATCTTCGTCACAGGTTAAGTATGTTCTGCTAAGTTATAAACTGCGATAAATAGAAATACCGAATAAAAGGATTATGGTATTTCAAATAGATAATTGGCCCATTATAGAAGCAAAGATAAGAATCAATATTAAATGTTCTCACATTCGAACGTATCGTTCATCATATTATAAACAAAAGATTTGGATTGGCAAAATGGTTAAGTAACATCTCAATGAGATCAATTTTCTGAGTTATAAAAGTAAAGTTTCATGTCAATATTAAACTTCATAACATTTTAAATTCAAACAGTTCTCAAAGCTGTTGGAATCAGTACACAATAAGCTTAATTAGGTTTCAATAATGTTGCCAGTTTGATAAACAAATGTTGAAATCAATACTAAAGAATTTTAGTGTACTTCAAAATAATGCGTTAAGTTAAAACAGCTGTTGAAATCAATATAAAATAAATTCAGTACATTTCATATTATTACCAAGTTACGAAAGCAACGTTTTAAATAAGTGCATGAAAATAACTCTTCAAAATTAATATTATAAAATGTCAGTGCAGTTCAAATAGATCATTTGCCAAGAAGAAAAAATATGTGAAAATAATTGGGAATTTGAGAAATGATTATTTCAACTCGTCCTCAGTGCGTTCAGAAATTACGTAGCATATACTTCGAGAAATTCGTGAAAATTAAATAGTGAGCAGAAATATTAAAAGAAATTCAGAAAGTAATCACCTGTGGGACACAGCGGGAACGGTGCTTCTTCTTCCCTGTCCGGCTTCTCGGAGAGGAACAATCTGCGTCTTCCATTCTTCTGGACTCATGTTGTGCACGAATTATTAACTCAAATTTAATTCCGATTCACACGAATGAGTAAATTCACTGAGCTTCGAAAACTAAATAACTGAATTATAAGAGTAACTGCACATCTGACGAAAATAACTCAATAATCATCAAAATCATAATATTGAATGAATGATTGAATAATGAATCCCTAACGTCGCGATCGTGGTTACTTATATATGCGTGACCCAGCAGTCCTTACCCCTCACTTCCCTCAGCCCTTGGTACTCAAGTACTTGTTACATAGTCTTTTCCAGACGCGTTCCTTCGTCCCGACGTGGGAATTGCTGATTTAGAAAACACCAGCTGTGGGACTGTGGATATACGATTGAGTGCTTAAGAGCTTAGGTATTAAAGTCGATTATTGGTTTCGCTGGATTTCTTATTTGGGTTAGATAAATTCCTTCGTGTCTGTGTTTACATTATTGGGTGATTTTAAGCTGCCTTAAGAATACGTAATATTCTACTATATTGAGAATTTAAAATATAATTATTGAATCATTCTGGCAAATGACCGTCTTTTCACTGTAATTTTGAATTCAGATGAACAATATGAAATGTTATGCAGGTAGATCTACAAAATACAGTTATCACAATTGATAATAAAATTCACTTAGATAAAACCCAAGAAATATATGGATAGTTTTAGCAAATTAACAAAAAAAAATTGACCCCGGTTCTGGGTCGTCTCACTCTTCCCCTCTGTTCATGGGAATATAGGAAGTTATGTTTCGATATTCACCTGAACAGAAAACAATTTGAAGTCCTTACATTAAATAAAAGAATGTTAACTTAATAAGGTACACCGCTAGATAGTGAACAACGGGATATCGTTAAACTTCAGTGCTACTCAATTTCGACCCACCCCTGTAACTATAACTTCACGATCTTTCCTTCAACATAGTAATTTATCCCTTAACCATGTGGAGCAATATAAATTTCGAACGCTCTGACGTGCACTTTCATGGGGTAGACCTTTATAATAGGCAAGTAAGGTGTCGTTCAGAATTATTTGAAAAATGATTTGTGTGATTTATATTTAGGTTCTGGATTTTAAATTTCGAAAATTATGCAAACAATTTTCCCTTCAAATTGGGGAGATTATTCATCAGCTATTTAAAAAAAAAAATGAAAATGAACGCCTGTTATTATGAAACCGAAAACTATCAATCCATATATTCCTAGGAAAGTTAATAACTATTTATAGAATACTGTGAAAAATCACAAGAAAATGAAAAATAAAATTATACAAATTCAACAAATCAGGTCAGTACATACTTTTGACTTGCGTAACACAACTTCTCGGAAATTGACCTCACTTCCGTACATTCTCATTTTTTCTTTCATTGGTTTCTGGCTTGTTTGGATAGCCGGCGCCTCTTTCGTTTCCGGCTATAGGGTGGCGGTGATAGTAAATTGGCATTACAGATGCAGGCGAGAAGAATAGATTGGTGATTGCCCAATTGTGGTAATTCCATGAATAGGCCACATACATCAGGAAAACGGCTGGTCCTTGGTACCAAGCTTTCTACCTTCCTTTTAGGTTATCGAAACTCTCTTCATGCTGCTCTTGGACGGTAATGATGCTTTTCTCCATCTTAGCTTGAATCATCTTTCGACCATTGATGAGGAACTCAGGCGCTTGCAGGAAATCATCCATATGATAGCTCAGGGACGTTGGAGGTACGCTGCAGTGGTTGGAAGCTGATTGCGTTTCGGTATCTGTGGGACATAACGAGCATCAACACTTATATAAAACAATTTACCCTTGAACACTGAGGGCGAGTCTACCAGTTGTTTCCACGGTATCCACCTAAGGGAGCAATAGAAAAATTAGTCGCATCACATCAATTTAACTGACCTCACATCCTGGTCACGGCACCAGTGAAACACCCCCAACCCCGGTCTACGAAAGACGATGCAAAATGCATCGCTTTTACGTAAATTGCAATACCTGAATTATCTTATTTTCTTCCCCATATTAATTACACCTGTGACCGACTGAAATCAGTCAAATGAAAAGCCATGTGATCGTCTAGTACCTGAACTTGCTTTGAAGTTCTTTTTATAAAATAGGACCCTTTTCTTTGTTGTGTTGTGTATTTGTAGTAACCTACTCAAGTTCCTTTATGTAAGGTTTGATATGATACGACCAATTCTTCGTCGCTTAAACTATAGGTAAGGAAATGAGAAAAACAAAACAGATTCCGTAACAATGTCTATTTGATCTTTGTAGCATTTGTATTAAATTCTTATCCTTGCATTCTTTGGCATCTTTTAATGAATTTAATGAGTATGATCATTTAGTTAGAGACCCAATTTGCCCTCACCCATATTTCGAGTGGAAGTTTATACATTAGATTATTTTGTACAGACCTAATTGGTCCTCACCCATATTACGAGTGGAATGTGGAATATTTAATTATTATAACCAGACCTAATTGGTCCTCACCCATATTACGAGTGGAAGTTGGAATATTTAATTATTATAAACAGGCTTTCTTGGCCCTCACCCATATTTTGGATGGAAGTTTTAATATTTAATTAATATGACAGGCTTTATCAGCCCTCATCCATATTCTGGATGGAATTCGGATATGAGATTATTGTAAACAGGTCTAACCGACCCTCACCCATTTTATGAGTGGTAGCTGACCCAATCGAAGGGTTTTGGTAATATGATATCATGTTTTCTGACGAGGTCGTTGCCCTGATACTCCAAACTCTGAAAGATCTACTTTTAAAATTCTAAGGAACACGTCCACAGCTGACAACTTGCAAGCGTTAATTCGCTCGCGTATTTTAAACGAATTCAGTAATTCGTATAGTATTAAAACGTTATATATGGAACTAGAGGTAAGCCCGTAAAGCCGTACGTGATTCTTTTGCTCAACTAAGCGCCAACGGGCAGTTATTGTCACTGACTGCGGATCATATTCTATTCCCATATCGCGGATTTGCCAACCAGGGAAACATGCCCTCTGATCATACACCTGTACGTACCACAAACGTCACATACATTCCCTAACCCAGACATTCTTCAAAACTTTCATATCGACAACATACAAGCCTCAATGTCTGTGGGTCCATACATGCGTATCGTCCCTAAAGCCATTTATTTATACTAATGAGTTATGATATTATTCATAGGTGATCATTACACCTGAAGGCAGGAAAGTTCCTTATTGAGCTTAAGAGTATCGGACCTCAAATCAATAATTTGAAAGTAAGATCTTCCCCATAGTTGAATACAATGAAATATAAACATCTTCGTCACAGGTTAAGTATGTTCTGCTAAGTTATAAACTGCGATAAATAGAAATACCGAATAAAAGGATTATGGTATTTCAAATAGATAATTGGCCCATTATAGAAGCAAAGATAAGAATCAATATTAAATGTTCTCACATTCGAACGTATCGTTCATCATATTATAAACAAAAGATTTGGATTGGCAAAATGGTTAAGTAACATCTCAATGAGATCAATTTTCTGAGTTATAAAAGTAAAGTTTCATGTCAATATTAAACTTCATAACATTTTAAATTCAAACAGTTCTCAAAGCTGTTGGAATCAGTACACAATAGCTTAATTAGGTTTCAATAATGTTGCCAGTTTGATAAACAAATGTTGAAATCAATACTAAAGAATTTTAGTGTACTTCAAAATAATGCGTTAAGTTAAAACAGCTGTTGAAATCAATATAAAATAAATTCAGTACATTTCATATTATTACCAAGTTACGAAAGCAACGTTTTAAATAAGTGCATGAAAATAACTCTTCAAAATTAATATTATAAAATGTCAGTGCAGTTCAAATAGATCATTTGCCAAGAAGAAAAAAATATGTGAAAATAATTGGGAATTTGAGAAATGATTATTTCAACTCGTCCTCAGTGCGTTCAGAAATTACGTAGCATATACTTCGAGAAATTCGTGAAAATTAAATAGTGAGCAGAAATATTAAAAGAAATTCAGAAAGTAATCACCTGTGGGACACAGCGGGAACGGTGCTTCTTCTTCCCCTGTCCGGCTTCTCGGAGAGGAACAATCTGCGTCTTCCATTCTTCTGGACTCATGTTGTGCACGAATTATTAACTCAAATTTAATTCCGATTCACACGAATGAGTAAATTCACTGAGCTTCGAAAACTAAATAACTGAATTATAAGAGTAACTGCACATCTGACGAAAATAACTCAATAATCATCAAAATCATAATATTGAATGAATGATTGAATAATGAATCCCCTAACGTCGCGATCGTGGTTACTTATATATGCGTGACCCAGCAGTCCTTACCCCTCACTTCCCTCAGCCCTTGGTACTCAAGTACTTGTTACATAGTCTTTTCCAGACGCGTTCCTTCGTCCCGACGTGGAATTGCTGATTTAGAAAACACCAGCTGTGGGACTGTGGATATACGATTGAGTGCTTAAGAGCTTAGGTATTAAAGTCGATTATTGGTTTCGCTGGATTTCTTATTTGGGTTAGATAAATTCCTTCGTGTCTGTGTTTACATTATTGGGTGATTTTAAGCTGCCTTAAGAATACGTAATATTCTACTATATTGAGAATTTAAAATATAATTATTGAATCATTCTGGCAAATGACCGTCTTTTCACTGTAATTTTGAATTCAGATGAACAATATGAAATGTTATGCAGGTAGATCTACAAAATACAGTTATCACAATTGATAATAAAATTCACTTAGATAAAACCCAAGAAATATATGGATAGTTTTAGCAAATTAACAAAAAAATTGACCCCGGTTCTGGGTCGTCTCAATAGTATGGTTCCCTGTTACATTTCCTGAACTCACAATTGTGTTTTTCTGACACACACCAAAATTATTGGTATAAGCATTTATTATAAATACAATTATTCAAATTTTTGTAAATCCTCCTTTTCATAATATATATATATATATATATATATATATATATATATATATATATATATATATATATATATATATATATATATATATATATATATATATATATATATATATAGAGAGTTCCACCCCGACGAGTTGCCCATATATCCATGCAATCAAACTGATTTCATAAAAAATATAAATCCACCACCCGGTAATTAATACCATTGCCAGGCAACGATTATAATCAAAACATGTCCTGGAATAATTATATATTAGGATAACGTTAAATGTTATGAGAATATATCAATCTACCAGAATATATACATACCATAGCATCATCAGACAATGATATCAATGTACCAACGAGTAGTGTCAGAGGCTTTCTCCCGAAAAAATCCAGTGTACGGACCTTAGTCAAGTAACACTGAATGTTACTCATTAATAGTTTCCTTTGTGTGAAGTGGTGAACGATCGAATAGAATACTGCTCTGAATATAAATATGACAAAATTGTCAGTTAATTATATTACATTTATATAAACAAATAAATAAAATATGAAATAAGATTCTGAACAGTATAAACTAAAGAAAACCTATGACTCTACCTCATAATTTTTTCGGAAAGAAACCTACGAAGAATATTACAAGATTTCATGACTGTTATCCTTTGTAACTGTTCAAACAAATTTTTCTTCAGACCCAAAATCTCAATACTTTTATGAAGATTTCTAGGAATAACACCTGTTGTGGAAATAATAATCGGTAGAATAAATATTTTTTCATTTTCCACATTTTTGAATCTCGTCGCCAAGCATTTAGAAATTTTTCATTGTATTTATTTTGTATAATATGTGTGTCGCGTATAGTAATATGTAGATATAGATATACTATTCCACCGAAGTGAACAAACTGCTCCAAAGGTTAAGTGCTTATTATGTCTTCGAAAGGGACGCCTATGTTTTATAACATGAAGAGAATATTTAAAGATGCATTCATTTGAGAAGGGAAGTTCAGTTCAACCAAAGTACTTATCAGCATTCATCTAAAGAATTCAATCAGCTATAGATCATATCATATTTAATAAGTTCAGTGAAAGTAGTTATAGATATGAGTGAATGAAAAGTAAATATAAGAAAAATTTCAACACTATTTTCAATTCGAATTTTTTTTACGAAAATATTCAATCTATCTTTTTTCATTTCCAGGTAAGATCCAGAAAGCGACAACCCATATGAAATTTAAGCTGCGAGGCGTGAGTATAGATATATAAATATAGATAATGAGTGAGGGCTGCTTACCAACCCGATCACTTGGTCCTACCTAAATGTCACCCACATGCTCCTTCTTGCAAAGGATATAAGTTTTCTGAATGAGAGCTTAATAAGCTCACTAAGCTTCAGTTTGTTAGGTTTAAGTTCCTCAAGCCTCCCGGACTTGAGGTGTTCGTTTGATTCTATTATCTTTTAGCCTAGAGAGTTTAAGCCAACCCTTGGCTATCGCAGGGTGCACTGATACAGAGTAGAGGGTGTCTGAGACCTGTGAGGCTAAACCAGAGCCCTTGTACCTTGAGATCCAACTACCGGTTATTTGCATCTTTAGGATAATTCTTATCCTAGCTTGTTC
Source organism: Cryptolaemus montrouzieri (assembly GCA_013387265.2). Lineage (NCBI taxonomy): Eukaryota > Metazoa > Arthropoda > Insecta > Coleoptera > Coccinellidae > Cryptolaemus > Cryptolaemus montrouzieri. The sequence goes on along the minus strand of JABFTP020000144.1, from coordinate 1,945,335 downwards.
CTCGAGCCGAGAACACACCTCAAATGGTACCTGTTCTTTTATCCCGGTTTGCCTACGTTGGAGCACAATGAGTGACGTGCAGATGTCGGATGTCATTGCCTTCAGTGCAGCTTGGCTATAGGTGATGATTTTTATTGAATTGACCTACTTGTTTATATCCCCGCAAGCAAGAGATTACCACAGTGGTCAATGACGAATATTTCTGCTAGAAAAACAGTTGCGAACCGGTAAAGGCAGATCGACTATCCGTTGGAAGTACCTCTGCCATATACACCCTCTCCAACATCTTGGCCAGTTTTGTAGCCGTCTGTGAACCTACAGGGGCCATCAAGTAAACGATCCTTGGAGCTCGTTCATTTCTGTCAGCTAGGAAAGATGATCCGGTATGGTAGCTGCATGTTGGTTTTGGGTATTACTATGTCATACTTCATTCCCAGCATTTATTTGTCCTCGATTTCAGGCGGGAACCAAGCTGAACATACTTGTTGTAGTTTTCCATTTCGAGAACGGTCATGGAATCTGTAGGTAGCCATTCTAACTGCTTCTCTAATCACCAGGTGAAGGTAAAGAAGAGTTCCAGTAATCATCGTGCAGGGTGTTCTCTGCAATATAGAGAATAACTGAAATAGACATCGTCGTCATCTGCGACAGCCAGAATCACTATATCGTCAGCGTACGCTTGTACATAGACACCCAGTGCGCTTATTTTTGCGAGAAAGTCATCAACAAAGCAGAGGGGATAATACTCATTTCTGAGGGCAGCCACGCATAGTGAACTAGTGGGGACCACATTGAATGCACCCTCTATAGTTATGAAGGCTACAGCTACAGTCTCCTTGCGGCCCAGAGACTAAGTGATCATCCCGACTAGGTTGTTAAATGCCAGATCACTTGACTCACCTTTCTGAAAGATGTATTGTGTTCACTCAGAGGCTTCAGCGAAAACACCTCGATCCTGATGAATCCATCCAACAGCTTCTCCAGGGTTTTCAGAACGAAAGACATGGAATCATCGATCTGAAGGATTTAAGTTGTGAGTTCGATTTACTTTCCTTGGGGATGTATATAACCTCTTCTGCCAGCTGGTCGGGACAACATTCCAGGCCAGACTCGACCGGAAAAGCCTAATGAGGTATGGCAGAAGAACGAGCACCCCTTGCTGTAGCGAGGATAAGCGAACTGCCCACTTAACTCCTTCGGTCTTGATGATCGTTTTTGCGTTCTTGCCATTTTAGGCCTTTTAGCAAGGCAAGGGTGTCACATCTATCATTGATATCGAGAAACCGACAATCTGGGAAGTGTGTTCACAAGAATCTCCAACGTCTCTCTTCCAGAGTCCAGTGTGCTGTCCATCACCAAACTCATATCGTAAGGAACTATCTTCAAGATCAGAAAATTACTTCAATAGAATAATTTAGTATTGCAATCGAGATCCTAAGACCGTAGATGCTGGAGATCTTCGAGAAAATATCATATTTTCACGAAATTTCGATTAATTCGCTAAGATAAATATTTAACTGAAGAAACTCACCTTATTTGGGGTTAACTTGTTAAAAAAGATGAGAAACATAAGTTCCCTTTCCAAAAACATAACCTTGATATGAATCTCTATAAATCGTCTGCCGTTTGCGGAATTATTCTTCCCAAATTCAAAAATTGAAATGGCTGAAGATTTATCATTCATTTGAATTTCACCCTACTACATTAGTAAAACGCATTTTAAATTCAGGTGAACCTTCGTTCCTTTGTATAAAATTAATATCTGGAGTGATATGCGCAATACTAATCTGAGAAATTTTCTTACGCTTTCTCTGCCTAGATTCCATTCGGATTTTTTCAGGACATCGTTCACATATAACTCTGTGAATATTTTTAATCAGGTTTCAAATAGTTTGAAAAATCTTTCAACAACTTCTATGCATACTCGCCAGAAACACCACCTAATCCATTTGCAACAGATTAGGCTTTATTAGTTTAGTTAATGTATCTCTTCTCCTTTCTTCACAAACGAATTTGTTCCATTTAGCTCTGGTTGCCCTGGGATGGTCTTTGTTTTTCATTTTGTATTTTTCCTTTATCTTTTCACGGTTTACTTATATTAGTTATGCATTTTCTTGAAAACAATTGTATTTTATTTTTGTTTTTTATTTGTATCTATAATTATACTGAATATTAAGAATAAGTAGGAATAGATCTGCTAAACTTCGCCTTAAGTGTTATTCTATTAGCAAGATAAATTGCTGCTTTTATTATTATTATTTTGAACTTGTGCACTATCTCAGCTGTTATCAGATTCAGCAGTTAAAGAGAATATGCTCGATTACAATATACTTGATTTTTTGTAGAGATGATTTGGTCTTGAAGGAAACCTTTTGTTTCCGCTTATAGTTCACCTTTCATCAACCATTTATTGCAAGCGTCTTTGTCGATGTGTGGTTGATTAATCTCATGGTGATGTCCATGCAATTCCTTTCTTGACCATTGCTCTTGTGCCTCAGTATCTGATAGGAACGGTAGATTCAGCAGGTCATCTCTGGTAGCAAGATTTAGAGGTGTATATCCCTTATCAGCCAACGATACCACTCTATGGAGGTCAGAAGTGCGAGCTTTTGCAGAGAAGAATTATTTGAAATTTCAATGTAAGTTGACAACATCTATCAATCCGCTTTCTCCTTCTTTCTGCTTCAAAGTTGTTCGTATCACAGACGATTTTGGATGATGGTTGTTGTACTTCGTCAGCATCGTTCGGATCTGCCTTTGAATATCATCCAGTTCTGTCTTAGTCCATCTGATTATTCCAAATGAGTGAAACAATACTGGAATGGCGTAGGTGTTAATTGCTTTAACTAGAATCCCCGAGTCCAACATTGACCTCAGCACAGTTTTCAGACGCTGATTGTACTCTGAACGAATCTTCTCCTTTTACTGTTTTTGGTATAGCAATCTGGCTTGTTGGTATCCCAAATATTTATACGTTCCGCCATCCCTCATACACTGTATAATATCACCATTTGGAAGTAGTATTTCCTCATCTATGATTTGAATGTTCAGGGTCTTACATTTTTCAATCCCGAATTTCATATGAATCTGCCGAAAACTGATTGACAGTTCTCAGCAGATCATCCAATTGCTTCTTGTTCGAAACATATAATTTGATGTCATCCATTTACAGCAGGTGGTAGAGTTGTGATAGTTCCTATCTGCTTTTATCCTAAATCCGTATCTTGTTCTATTGAGCATTGAAGACAATGGGTTCATAGCCAAAGAGAACCATATGGACGTATGGGTATCTCGTCGGTTTTAATTGAGTTATTGTTCATGTTGACCTGCAGAGACGTGCGCCAGTGTGTCATTGTTGTCTTCAAGAATTTTACCAGGACTGGATGAATTTTGTATATCTGTAATACATCGACAAACGAAGAATGGGCGGTACTATCGAATGCCTTAGAATAATAAATATTGTTATTGCTAAAATGGAACACCCTGTACATTTAAAAATAATTTTAGAACAAATTAGAAGTCATACTTAAAGGAATAAATTCCAGTATTTTCTGCATAGCCAAATGAATGCAACAGTCTTCCCGTGAATGAAATTAAAACAATACTCGGTTACTTCAATTTATTCAAGACATTGTTCTCCGGAATGCCGCGATATTCGTTACAACACTTGTAATATTCGAGAAGCTTGTCTAATTAACTTATTCTGATCGCAAACCCACGGCTTCTCCGATTCAATTTCCTCTAGTAAAAAAAAACGTTTCCAACATGAGCTACAAGAAGTGTATGTGATCAATGGAGGTGTACCTGTGTGGTCCATATTTGAAAAATCAATAAGCGCTCTTTATTTACCGTGCCCATTATATTTCACCACGCATAATTTAGGTTTAATGACTTCATGCCGGCCATGAGGCCATGACAAAAGATCGAATAAAGGAGCCAATCCCTGTTTTATAGAGATCCAAGGTGGAAAATGAGTTTGATCTAACCGTAGTCGATTTTTGTTTTGGTGTTTCGATGATGTCATTTCTTGCCTGATGATGGTCGGCCATGCATTTCTGAATATTTCATCAGATCGAGGATAGTTATATCGATTTCATCTTATGATTGAGTTATGGCACATCTTAGCCTAATTTAAAATGTCGATTTCAAATCCGTAATTCTGTATCACTCAAGTTTACAAAATACAGTGTGTTCCAACGAAAATTTGACCCCCCCTCTAACTCCGAAATGAGTAACATTAGCGAAAAACACCAAGACACGTCGATTTTTGTTTCGAGGGGGAGCATTTTTCGAAATAATTCGAAACTTCTCAGATCAACCCCTACCCCCAGCAACCCTAACTTTGAAATTCATCATAGGAATAAGGGTCGAGTGGCACCTTACTGAAAAGGTCTGTCAATTCTCCACCTTGATTTGTCATTTTAGAATTTTAAATTAACATACAGGGTGTCCCAACCAAGGGTGAAGTTGAATTCTGGAAATCCCAAATACTAAATGAAATAGATTTATTTTGGCATAATGCAAGCGCAGGTTTATGCTCGGTCTAGAAAAACGACCTACACTTGTGAATTTGGAGTTGGTGCAATCAACCCCTATTTCCAGCATCCCCAACTCAAAAATCATTCGATCGATAATAGGTCAAGTGGCACCTCGTTGGAAAGGTACTGCAATTTTCTCTTCGAATTTGGTATTTTCGAAATTCAGAATCATCATACAGGGTGTCCCGAAGCAGGAACATTGAAAATCCAAATAACTTTTTGAAACTGGTTCATTTCGGTATACGAGAACATGTTTGATCCGAGAATAGGACTTTCTTGTGTGGTTATAGAATTTTTGCAATCAACCCTTCCATTCAGCATCCTCAACTTGAAAATCATACAAATAATTCAAGTGGCATATCTTCAGAAAGGTTTTTGAATTCCAGAATGATTAAAGCATTTCATTCAGTTCGGCTCTCCATACAGGATGCCGCTTTCGAAAAATTCAATATCGTCATTTGAAATTATCAACTAAAATTAATTCGAAACTGTTAAAAGTATTGGGATACGATGTGTTGAGCATCAATTACGAAGAAATAAAGCTGATTTCTGCATTGAAAATGTTCACATTTTTTTCATTTCCATCTGGCGTGCAGTCATCTGTTATTTCTCATTTTTGCAATGAAATATTATTATTATTCAGATCAGTTCCTCATTATTGTTGTTGTTCGTCAGTTGAAATTAATCTGAAAATGGTTTATTCCACTGAGGAAAGGGTCGAAATTGTATCGACGTATTTTCGAAATAACAGTTGTGCCAAAGAAACGGCAAGGATATTCGATAGGAACCATCCTGAAAGAGAAAGGAGTCAGTCACCAGTACGTTAAATATTTGTTTGACAAATTCCTAGCTACGGGTTCGGTGGAACACAAAAACATGAAGTGGCATGTCCTGTCAGAAATGAGGCAACGGAAGTGGCAGTAGTGGGTCATCTACAAATGGAGAATACTACTTCGATCAGAAAACTATCTCGTCTGACTGGTGTATCAGCTACAACTGTCCATAGAATCGTGAAACATCACAAATTTCACCCTACAAGGTAAAATTAGTGCATGAAATAAACGAAGATGATCCAGATCGTCGTTTACAGTTTTGTGAAAATCTAAGTGAAAACCTAAACGCTAATCCAAATTTTCTGAATAACATCTGTTTTTCTGATGAAAGCACCTTTATGCTCAGTGGTGAAGTGAATAGACATAATTGTCGATATTGGGACACACAGAATCCTCATTGGTTTAGAGAGGCCCACACGCAAAGGCCTCAGAAGTTGAACGTTTGGGCAGGAATTTTGGCAATCATCTAGTTGGGCCTTTCTTTATTGAGGGTAATCTGAATGGAAATGGCTACCTACAGTTGTTAGAGGAACACATACATCCTAGATTGACAGAAATTTTACAGAACGATCCAACTCTTTCTGAGGACGAAATGCGTTTTCAACAAGACGGTGCTCCTCCGCATTATGATGCTCGGGTGCGCCAATATTTAGACGAAAATTTCCCAGGAAGGTGGATTGGTAGAAGAGGACCTGTTAGTTTTTTGTTTTCAATTGAATACAAGTTCAATAAATCTCGTTTTCCTGTTTAGATGAGCATCCAATCAGTTTCTCCATCATCCCCTCATCCTGATCCTCACGCCAGAAAACCTCGATTGCCAAACTGAAACCAATGCCTCAGTGATTCAGAAAATAGAAAAATCTTTCTGGAACCTTGCCACTCAACCTGTAATCACTTGTATGATTTTTGAGTTGGGGATGCTGAATGGAAGAGATTGATTGCAAAAATTCCATATTCACGCAAGAGAGTCTTATTCTCGAATCAAACATAAACATGTTCTCGTATTATACCGAAATGAACCAGTTTCAAAAAGTTATTTGGGTTTTCAGTGTTCCTGCTCCGGGACACCCTGTATGCTGATTCTGAATTTCGAAAATACCAAATTCGAAGAGAAAATTGAAATACCTTTCCAACGAGGTGCCACTTGACCTATTTTCGATCGAATGATTTTTGAGTTGGGTTGATTGCACCAACTCCAAATTCACAAGTGTAGGTCGTTTTTCTAGACCGAGCATAAACCTGCGCTTGCATTATGCCAAAATAAATCGATTTCATTTAGTATTTGGGATTTGCAGGAATTCAACTTTACCCTCGGTTGGGACACCCTGTATGTTAATTTAAAATTCTAAAAATGACAAATCAGAATGGAGAATTGACAGACCTTTTCAGTAAGGTGCCACTCGACCCTTATTCCCTATGGTGAATTTCAAAGTTAGGGTTGCTGGGAGTAGGAGGTTGATCTGAGAAGTTTCGAATTATTTCGAAAAATGCTCCCCCTCGAAACAAAAATCGACGTGTCTTGGTGTTTTTCGCTAATGTTACTCATTTCGGAGTTATAGGGGGGGTCAAATTTTCGTTGGAACACACTGTATATAACATGACTCATTTTACAATAAAACACTTCTTTACAATTGATCTTATTTCATTAAATTCTTAAATAGAAAAAACTTCAGTTTGTAAGATTTTCTTGCAGATGTTGTAGTCAGTGAGCTGTTCTGAATGCTCCAATAATAGCCAACCATTTATGCGTTCCAGTAGCCTTGATAGCGTTCCTCCGAAGGTTCTGGTAGAATCGCTCGACCTATTCTTCACTTCCCAGGAGAATAGTTTAGGTGGTTGTGAAGAAAAGTTAACTTAATGCTCATGTTACATCTAAGCATTTAAAAGTGCCTCAATAGTTGTTCAACGTGTTGAAAATATTCAGAACTCTTCTCACTTCCCAAAAAATTCTGAACAAGCCAAACAAATTCATCCCATGCACTCAATCTCTGGCATTTTTCCCGTCAAGCTTGTATCTATTGTTGATCTAATTTGTGGCCCATCAAAGATGCCCTCTTTTATATTTTTTGCACTCGCACTCAGTTTTGGGAACTTTTGAACAAGAAAAGGAAACAATTTCCATATTTGATAATAGCTTTAACAAATAGTTTTATGAGCACTAATTTTAGATGCAACGCAAGCAATATCATGGGATTTCTAGATACTAAAGGTGGATTTCTACGGTAAAGCCGTAGAGTAATAAATCTTCAGGTGACAGGATGTTCATAGGCGTGCCATTAACTATATCCTTCTTACATATTATAATGCGGGTTACCTGGGTATACTATTGGCAGTTCAGGTGGTTTTATCTCTTATTTCTCAAAAACTTAGTTGAATACCCATCAACTGATATGGAAACCGTTTTCATCTTACACAATTACCTGTATGTATATAAGATCATTATAGATGTGAATTTGGTGAGTAATTCCTATCATAAATGATTCACAATGAACAAAACTGGTTTGATTACTCAGTGGTACACAAGTACCACCGCCCGCCACGTATGTTGAGACAAATGTCCACTCCGAAATCAACCCCCAGAAAGGTAATTATTACTTAAATAGACTAAGTGATTCACCAGTGGCGCGGTGCTCTGTAGCTCATACACTCTTGAAGATTTCATTTTTGTTCGAACGGTATTGTATTTAGAAAGTAAGAATCTACTTCAACAATTTATTTCGCAGTAAAAAGGGTGTCCCAATTTTCTATAAATAAATCTGGTGGTTTTTTCAGATTTGAAGAACACTTTTTTGTTCAAGATGCAGGAGCGGCGTAAACTCTGCTATAATCTCTTTAAGTAATGAGTTTTTTAGGTGAGTAGTTTCGTCACGATATTTTTTCTCCGTAAAAATTCATAAAAATAGGCTCTCACATCATCGCATGCTCCTTCGGCCAGAGAGGATGAATAATTTTTCCTTTCGTTTTCTAATTGCCCAAGGATGATTTTATTGATGAATCGAAATAGATTATCCTCATTTTATATAGGAGTGACTCAAAAAATTATTGAATATTGTAATTTTAAAATATCATATCTGTATTTTTCCAATGGAACATCCTTTATTTTATTATTATTCATTTCAACGCACAAAATATTGTGCCATATTTTTGCAAAAGTAACCTAATTTTTATCTTCGATCTATTTCGAAATAAAAAAATGAACTAATATAACAAAATCAGAGGTAGCGAAAGAAGAGTTTATTAATACATATCATTATACTTGATCAGAGAAATGAAGATATTTTAAGGTAGTCGTGTATGAAATACGTAATAGATTGGTTTTTGGTGAGATGATCTACAAGGTGTTGAACTATTTCAATATGGGTTCGAAATGTTGCCCGTTTCTTTGTAGACACAACGCAATCCTTCTGAGGAAAGAACGTAGAACCCTCGACAACATTTGCAGATTAACTGACTGAAAGGCGTCGACTATTCTCTGTCTTATATCCAACCGTGTTGTAGAACAAATCTGGTAAACGATGCCCTTAATATAACCTCACAAGAAAAAATCTTGACTTGTAAGGTCCGGAGACCTAGCTGATCATCCAACAGGACCACCATTTGTTTGGAGATACATGATTCAAATGCATGATGTGAGTAATGTGCCGGTACTCCATCCTGTTGAAACCACAAATCTTGTCTTATATGCTCTGGTACATCGGCAAGTAACATTGGTAGATGATTTTGCCGAAAATCTAAATACATTTCACTTTTGAGGTGCCCTTCGAAAAAGTGCGGTAAAATTAGATATCCATCTACTATAGCGAGCCATACATTCAAGAACCAACGATGCTGGTGATCTATTTGTCTCATGAGTTGTGGATTTTCTGTGGCGTAATAATAAAGCTGTGCCCGTTAACAAGCCCATTCTTGTGGAAAGTGGCCTCGTCCAAGAAAAGGACTCTGCTAAACATATTTGGATTTTCCGTTACTTTATCACTTGCCCAATTGCAAAAATTGATTATATTTTCATAGTCTTGATTGTTTAGTTCCTGATGCAGCTGTACATGATATGCATGAAATTTATTCACTTTCAAGATTCTCTGGACAGAAGTTCGACTTATATCTGTTGATTGAGAAATCTCTCTATGGCTTCTGCCACTGTCAACAAAACTGATAACTGGTTGTCTTCAGCTGTAGCAGTTTTTGGTTTTTCATGTTTTTTGTAAGCGATATTACCCGTTTCGATGAATCTCATTAGAAGTTTTTCAAAGCATCTTGCATCAGGATGCCTCTTATCAGGAAACCTTTGTGCATAAACTCTACTTGCCAACAAAGAATTTCTAATCACACTCACCTAGAATAAAAATTATATCAACCATTTCTTCTTTGGAGAACTTCATGGCGGTCAATTGAGAAAATTGGGTTCAAACCTCACTTTAACAATGTTCAATAACGAAACACTGATAAGTTCACTATGTAAAATGCAGAATATAATATGTCCGGAACCTAACAGAAGGCACAAATAAAAAACAATGTCAACACATTCATCGATTTTCGTTTTAATTATCTTGATTTTATCATTCGTTAAAAGAATTATCTTGTTCACGTTTCATTCTTTACTACTTGAATCATCACAAAAAGATTTTCTGTGCGAATAATGATGCATGTTGAAGAGTTTGATACCGTTTGTAGAAGTTTCAAAATTTTCAAATTTTACAAATACTACTTACAAATATTTCGAAAATGGTCGCAGATAAAGATAAGGTTACTTCTGCAAAAATATAGTACAATATTTTATGCGTTAACATGAATAATAAAATATAGGGTGTCCATTTGAAAAAATCAAGATATGATATTTTTAAAATTACAATATTCAATAATTTTTTTGAGTCACTCCTGTATAAAATGAGGGTAATCTATTTCAATTCATCAATGAAGCTATCCTTGGGCAACAAGAAACCGAAAGAAAAAAGTATTCATCATCACTGGCCGAAGGATCATGCGATGATGTGAGAGCCTATTTTCATGAATTTTTACGGAAAAAAAATATTGTGACGAAACTACTCTCCAAAAAACTTATTACTTAAAGACATTATAGCAGAGTTTAGGCCGCTCCTGAATCTTGAACAAAAAAGTGGTCTTCCAATCTGAAAAACAACCCAATATTTTTTTATAGAAAATTGGGACACCCTGTTTACTGCAAAATAAATTACTGAAGTAGATTCTCACTTTCTAAATACAATACCGTTCGACCAAAAATTAAATCTTCAAGAGTGTACGAGCTACAGAGCACCGCGCCACTGTTGAATCACCCAGTATATATATATATATATATATATATATATATATATATATATATATATATATATATATATATATATATATTTGGTTGCGTGGATAATTGAAAATAGCGAATATGACAATGATGAATAAAAAATAAGCGGGTTGAGTTTTCACTCACCTGGATTCTCCTGTTCTTCAGAATTTCTGGGCCCAGGGGTTGTTGGCACAGAATCTTAATGTTCGTGTAGAGTGGAGATTTAGCGAATGTAGAATGGATATTTGTAGCGATTAAGCGAATTTTTCATAATAATTTTAGCGAGGCTAAAGCGGGTCTATTCGTCACGTTTTCTCGTTCACTGGAGAACGGTTCCTTCACTGTGCATATGTCCTGGTAGGTATTGAAAAAACTCAATATTTTCGCGTTAAAATTAATTTGAATTATTCAAAATGATAGTAAATTTATGTAACTTATAAACCCAAAAACAATGAAAATAACTGATTTTTCGCTTATTAAAGCTAGTGGTGAACATCCCTTATGATTTAACATACTCAAAATCTCATAAATACGCTGCATTTAATTCAATGATTCATAGGGCTTTTCTCTACCATTATCCGAAGAAAATATGTCCAGGAAAGAGTCACTTATTAAAAAATAGCTAAGAACAATGGTTATCCTTCGAATATAATAAACGGAATGATTAGAAACAAAGAAACACACATAGTATAACATAATATTTACACACGTATAGAATCAACTGATACAGATGAATACATTTCATTGACATATTTTATCTTGGCCATATCAGAAAACATTTCAAAACAGAATAAAAGGAACTTTCAAAACCACATGAAACTCTCCCAAGAATTTTTCAATAGTGAAGATAAATCTGACAATACTAGAGTTTATAAGTTATCCTATATGAATTGTGAAGGCGTGTACATAGGTCAGACTGGTCGCTAATTCAAAACTATATACAAAGAACATCAATCAGACTACAATAACCAGAGAATCGACAAATCTACTTTCGCTTCATATTGTATCGGAAATGGCCATCATTTTCCACCCATAGATCTACTTCAAATTATTCACAGAATACCTAAAGACGAAAGTTTTCTTAGAAATTAACTTTGTATCATCTTGTTCATGTATGTATGTTTTTTCAACTTCCGTTCAGTACTTGTTGTCAGCTGACAATGGTCGAGAGACCGAAATTGCAATCCTGAATTTCAATGAACTCTTGTGGTAGTTATTGTCATCATGATTAACTATCAAGTAGTAACAAAAGAATCATAATGTTATTTGAAAAATCTTCATTTAAGTATCCTCAGAAAACACTCTGTATACTTGTTCTTTGTTGAGAGACAATTTTATCATCTCTCACATCTCAACTTTATCCATCGAACCAAAAAATTGTTTCAACGTTCTCATTGCTACGAAGAGTATTTCAAAAGATAAAATACCTCGCGACGATTAAAGGGATAATCCCAAAGAATGACAACGACAACAATCCCTTTGATGGAGTAGGTAGATGAAAACTGTGGAATTCACTATTGGATTCAAGAAGCAGTACGGCTAAATTCCAAACTCGTATTTTATACAGGCTGGCAGGTGTTGCCTTAGCGACATTTTTGTCAGACCACACGCCTAATGATCGAGTATTGTTGTTAGTATGTTGCCGGCCGCCATATGGATGGATAAAAAGGCAGACTTCCGATACATTTTGTAGATTCTTTAGGGGCGAGCCCTCGGGAAAAAAACGGTTGAATGTAACATTCCACAATACGTTCGATATTTGATATACGATGGGGGCTTCATTTTTTATTCTTTGATTTGGAATTATTCCAAAATGAAGAAATAGCGGGTTTCTAGACAATGGCTCGTGAAGCCAGACCTAAAATTCTACTGAAATATTTCTCAACGCGGGTCGGTTTGATGTAGCCTCTATCTTTAGATTCTACGGGCTTGTTCGAAAGTAGAGAATAAAAGTCATAATTTCATTATTATCCAAATACGAACTCAAAGACTGATTCGAATTTCTTTTATACCGCTTGTTACTGAAAGTAGGTCCACCCCTTCTATTCGGAATATTTTGATGAAATTTGGGAATCGGATAGAAGACAACATTTTGAATAATAAAAAACAAGTACTGTGTTTCAAGGAATTTTACTTAATAATTGCGATTCGTAACGCGTTTCACTACACCGTAGCTTCTTCAGACGAATGAATATACAGAAAAATATAAATGAGAATATAACTATAAATGTTCTTTAGTAATTAAAAGCTTATTGGGTTGCTTCTTCTTAAGTGGTTATTTATGACAGGTATATCCAATAAAATTAAGGAATAGATTGCTCCCCGAAAAGATTCAATAGAGGTGAAGGGCTTAAATCGACTTGTTCATTGATGAGTCTACCTGAGTGTTTGTATTCATTGATTTCTAAAGTTTCCCAAAGATCTACCTTCCAATATTTATTATCTGTATGCAAAATTTCAAACTGTGGGTCAAAAGAATGATTATTTTCTAAGAGATGATTCGCGTAATTTGAATCTGATTTTTTATTTGAAAAACTGCGTTTATGTTCCGATATTCTAATATTAAAATTTCTATGTGTTCTACCAATGTAGAAATTATCACAGTCATTGCAATTCAATCTATAAACACCTGATTTATTGTTTTTACCTGGTTTTGGTTTTATTATTTTTATATATATTCGCCTAAATTATTATTAGTTTGGAAAGCTAGGTTGAAATTATAGCTACTCAAGAATGATTTCAGTTTCTCACTTGTAATGCCAACGTAGGTTAAGTTGTTGAATTTTTGTTTCAATTTATCGACAGGGTAAACTTCATTCAATGCGATTCTACTTTGTTTTTATTTAAAATATTATTTATTAGTTTGGGATTGTAACCATTATTTTTAGCTATTTGTTTAATCAAATTTAGTTCTTTGTTGAAATTTTCTGGTGATAACGGGATGTTAATCAATCTATGAATAAAACTTTTGAATGCTGACATTTTATGTTGATATGGATGACACGACGAGTTATGTATTATAATATCTGTATGTGACGGCTTATGGTAAATTGCGAAAACATGTTTTCCATTTTCATTTGAAATTGTTCCATATCAACATAAAATGTCAGCAGCATTTGTAATCAATTGTAATAATTGACATCAATTATCTGTTTTTATCTTGTTTATTTTTTCTTTTAACGTGCTCTATTTCTGCCTATTCAACTGTCGCCTCACTAACCCGAGAATTTTGCCGAATCCCTTTCATGTCGAGAAGACATCTTTAATATCCAACACATCTCTGTTAGACAGGACCGACACCTTTACATCTCCTGCAAAAAATGGACACTCAAGCGATTTCCAGAATCCGCATCGTCTTGTAGGAATTAAACCCAGGTAACTTTGCGCCGATGTTGAGCGACCTAACCTCTGCACCATCGAGGCGTTCTCTTTTCATTCAGATTTGTAAGGGAAATATCTGGGCAAAATTTCAAATGAAAATTACTTTGATGACAGATTTTTATATTAATCATTTTGAGCATCATGGAAAAGAACAAAATAGCTCCATATATTGCTTTAAGGAAGAAATATTACTTTTTGCAGGTTCGTCGAGGCATTAAAAGAATGAACTATCGATTTTTTTTGCTGTAAGACAGATTTTAATGCAAGCAACAAATTTTCACGATTATGTACCGAAATTTTTTATAATTGTCTACTTCAAAATGGATTTCTGAAATGCATTTTTCTTATACACCAAATCAATTTGAGATTTCTTCATGATTAGATTAGTTCACAAAGTTTCTCACATAAAATTTCGATAGTAAGGCCTTTTTTTAATGTCTCGACTATTTTCCTCATCTGGAACTTGAAGTGGTTCATATATCCAGATGATACTGATACAATTCCATCTGTTTCTGATTCATCAAGTATTCGAAGGCTTCTAATTACGAAGAAGACGAACGAAAAAAAATTCGCTGAACTCTTCATGACACACGTGGTGACAAATTTAATTTATGTCAGTATCATCGGCTGAATAAGGTCGCTTCAAGTGATGAATAAATTTCTGTCCAAAGTGCGAAATGCATAATAGCTTTTCATCATTTCCGGCACGCAGATTTCCGCCGAATTATCCGGTAGGCTGTAGGATGTTTACCAAACTAATTTGATTCTGTCGAACACGTGCGTGCTGCCAAACAACGCGGGAAATATTTCAGTTTTGCATAATTACAACATGTTTTCACATACAAGTGAAAACAAACAAATATAATAGAATTTAGTGTTTGTATGAACTTTAACTAGGAATGTGCCTATGAATCGATAATGCATCTTGATATTTCAACGATATACAGTTTGTCTCTAACGATACCAAACTTCGTGAATTGATTCCTTAGGTTCCAGTGTTAAAGTTTTGAAATAAAATAGTATATATATATATATATATATATATATATATATATATATATATATATATATATATATATATATATATATATATATATATATATATATATATATAGGGGTTTTACCCCGACGAGTTGCCCATATATCTGTTCATGCAATCAAACTGATTTCATGAAAAATATGAATCCACCACCCGGTAATTAATACCATTGCCAGGCAATGATTATAATCAAAACATATCCTGGAATAATTATATATTAGGATAACGTTAAATGTTAATGAGAATATATCAATCTACCAGAATATATACATACTATAGCATTATCAGACAATGATATCAATGTACCAACGAGTAGTGTCAGAGGCTTTCTCCCCGAAAAAATCCAGTGTACGGACCTTAGTCAAGTAACACTGAATGTTACTCATTAATAGTTCCTTTGTGTGATGTGGTGAACGATCGAATAGAATACTGCTCTGAATATAAATATGACAAAATTGTCAGTTAATTATATTACATTTATATAAACAAATAAATAAAATATGAAATGAGATTCTGAGCAGTATAAACTAAAGAGAAAACCTATGACTCTACCTCATTATTTTTTCGGAAAGAAACCTACGAAGAATATTACAAGATTTGATGACTGTTATCTTTTGTAACTGTTCAAACAAATTTTTCTTCAGACCCAAAATCTCAATACTTTTGTGAAGATTTCTAAGAATAACACCTGTTGTGGTATTTAATAATCGGTAGAATAAATATTTTCTTCATTTCCCACATTTTTTAATCTCGTTGCCAAGCATCATATATTTAGAAATTTTTCATTGTATTTATTTTGTATATTATGTGTGTCGGGTATAGCAATATCAATTATATATGTTATTTGATTCTGTTTATCATTAAGAATGATATCTGGTCTATTGTGTTTTACAGCTCTGTTGCAAAGAATTGTTTTATCAAAATAAAGTTTATATTTGTCATTTTCACAAATAATCTCAGGTTCATATTTGTGAAATTTTTTCATTTGGGAATTATATAATGTTTAATTCCTAGATTAAAATGAATAATATTAGCGACGGCATTATGTCTTTCTAAATAATCTGTTGAAGCAAGGACTGAGCAAGATGATAATATATGAAAAACTGTTTCTGAAGAACAGAAACATCTACGGCAAGAATCATCTATATTTTGTTTGATGATGTGTTTTCTATAATTCCTCGTGAAAACAACCTGATCCTGGATCGCAATTGCCAAGTCTTCTGTTTCAGCAAACAATTCTCCAGATACTAACCATTTATTCGATGCGATTTCATCAATATAATCATTTTTCAATTCTTTAGGGTGCTTTCCGTGTAATTCCTTCTGCATCCAACTTTCTCTTTTAGAATTATCATCAAATATATCAAAATCTACCTTTTGTATTGTCATATATATATATATATATATATATATATATATATATATATATATATATATATATATATATATATATATATATATATATATATATATACAGAGTGTCTACTATAAAAGGTGCCAAACTTCAGTAGGTGATAGTACAAGTCATTTGCAACAGAAAATTTCCTATAACATTTTTTCGAATTTTGTATACCGGGTGTTGTGAAAGGCTAAGTGAAAAAATTGTGAAATGAACAAAATTAGTAGTCTTTTCTTGTTAGCTGTACCACTAAAAACTGATCGATAAGTAGCCGTTTTTTTTTTTTGAAAAAAATGACTACATTCATCTGTCTTTTGAACGGTATATGAACTTTTGAGCTTATAATTTTTTTACCAGCAATGTCATGGGTAAGAGTAAGAGTAAGAACATTAAATTCTCTTATCCTTCGACCATAAATGAGGTAGTTTCACCGGAGCGTCTGAAGAATTCAAATGACTTTTCAATAATAATAAGCGATAAATAAATAACATATCTGGATATTGAATGTTTAAGAAACTAGGAATAATTAATTTTTCTCGGATTAGAAGAAGAAAATTTGAAAAAAGAATCGTAAAAGAATAAATCGCAGAAGGCTTGTATTACTTGATTTTAAAACAAATAAAAATATTTAGAATTTGACAGGAACTGTAATTCAATGAATTAATGAATTAAAGTTTATATTTTTCCCTATTACGGTTCCATTTTCTTTTTCGAAAAAAAACATGCCTAGTTTCTCAAGTATCGAATATCGACATATGTCATTTGTTTATGGCTTCGAGAATGGAAACTCCCGTGCAGCGGTGCGGGAGTATGCATTGCGCTTTCCAAACAGACAGCACCCTTGCAGAAAGACATTGAAGTGTCCTTACCATTTGAATAAGGTTCAAGACCTATTGCCAGTGGATAGTAAGGTGAGGTTGCAATTTTGTAGGTGGTGCATGAATAAATTACAGGATTGAGTATCAGATAAAATTCTATAGACGGATGAGGTAACTTTTACCAAAGTTGGTATGATAAATTTGAGAAATTCCCATATATGGGATACAGAAAATTCTCATGGCACTATTTTGTCACACTTTCAGCACGAGATTAGAGTGAATGTGTGGTTGGGGTCAAGAGCTTGTTGGGCCAGCTATACTTCCCGATTGTCTCAATTCAAACGAATTTTTAAATCTATTTAATAACGAAATAATGAACGTTCTGAAAGAAATGCCTATAGCTACTCGGCATCACCTTAGGTTTCAAATGGACGGCTGCAGATTTACAGTTTTTAAATCTCTTTCGTGAAAATATGTTTCATTAATTTTCTTCAATTCCTGTTCATGTTTGATTAAGTAATATAAGATACTTGCGTTTTCGAATTATATGTTCTTATCACTCTTACCCATGATATTGCTGGAAAAAAATAATTAGCTCAAAAGTTGATATACCATTTGAAAACCAGTTAAATTTAGTAGTTTTTACCAATAAAAAACAGCCACTTATCGATCAGTTTTCAGTGGTACAACTAACAAGAAAATACCACTAACTTTGTTCATTTCACAATTTTTTTATTTAGCCTTTTACAACACCCGGTTTACAAATTTTTTTACCATTAATACTCACCTATCTTATAGCAAATTCAATGCTCTTTCTGATGGTATGGTCAGATTTGATGTAGCTGTAAGAGTAACAGAGATATTCTTGTTTTTATAGAAATAAGCAAAAGATTTCGTATGATGATTATAGGCTTTTTTAAATTTTGAAATTCACAGTTTCAAATCTCAGTGACGACTGACTACAATATCCCGAACATGTTGTGTTAATTCAACATTTCTTATCATACTATCCAGTTTTTTAGAACTAGAAACGTCATTCTTCACAAGTAGTCAAAGATCCATAGTTAAAATATTCAATAATGATTCCATGTAAATTGGATTGTGTGTGAATTGAACACAGGTTCTAAAATGTTTGCAATACAGGAAATTCATTCAATTCTATTAAGTAACAAAACAAATTTTATATTCTTCACGAATTCACGAAAAATTTGATAATAAGCATGCCAAGCATAATAGATCATTAGAAGGACTCTGGAGGTATAACTATCATTCATTCGAAATTATAATTTTGTATGAACAGTAAAAATTAAACTTCAGTAGAATAATAGGTTCAAATTTATTGTCATGTGAAATTTTTCATGAAATATGTTTACAATATTTTTAAATCAAAAATTGTTGTAGGTGAAAATGAAAATGATAAATTGACCATTTCAATTGACGCGCAGTGTGTTTATTGGCGACATCAACACTTCTACATTCAACAATTATTTTCCCCAAGAAATGGTGAAGTTTGAAGAATCCTGAAAGTACAGGAAATTAAGTATGGCTTGATATCTTACAACTTGAATCTTTTTACAAGTCGGGAGATCGTGATTTCATCTTATCGATCAAGAGTTCAAAACCAGTCGAGATGCGTTCAATGAAACCGTTTCGTATTTCCTCAATATATCAATGGTAGATTTACCTTTTCGGGATGAGGAATTTCAAAACCGTTAATTAAGTGGTTTCCTTTTTATTCCGCCCGTTCTCGGTTTTCGTACTTTAAATAGGCCATACTATTACTTTTACCTCACCGAAAGAACCGACAGGTAGATACAAATAAGGGATTTGAGGATGAAGAGTCCTAAGTGATTCTTTTACAAGGGCACTAAAATTTATAGATGGTAAACGTAGTAATTTAATTGTGTTTTATATTGTGCCCTCCTGGGTTAGTCTTCTCTTTGTAGTCGTTGTTTTGCGAATTAATTGGTCTATCAATGGGTTTATCGGAAATCGGACCCATGCATGCCTCTCGATGGGACGAAATAAATAGTATTCAACGGGACGGGTTATTGTGGGAATTTCTCTTTGTGCAGGTCGCTTTGTAACGTATTTTATGGCTAAGAATATTGTTCTCTTTCTGTGTTGATTTCTAGGCAGATTACATGAAAAAATATTGTGCCACAAATTACAGACACAAAGAGAATATATATATATATATATATATAACTTGATGATGCAAAAGGTAGATTTTGATATATTTGATGATAATTCTAAAAGAGAAAGTTGAATGCAGAAGGAATTACACGGAAAGCACCCTAAAGAATCGAAAAATGATTATATTGATGAAATCGCATCCAATAGATGGTTAGTTTCTGGAGAATTGTTTGCTGAAACCGAAGGCTTGGCAATTGCGATCCAGGATCAGATTGTTTTCACGAGGAATTATAGAAAACACATCATCAAACAAAATATAGAAATCTAGGAATTAAATGACCTAATTCCCAAAAGAAAAAAATTTCACAAATATGAACCTGAGATTATTTGTGAAAATGACAAATATAAACTTTATTTTGATAAAACAATTCTTTGCAACAGAGCTGTAAAACACAATAGACCAGATATCATTCTTACTGATAAAAAGAATCAAATAACATATATAATTGATATTGCTATACCCGACACACATAATATACAAAATAAATACAATGAAAAATTTCTAAATATATGATGCTTGGTGACGAGATTAAAAAATGTGGAAAATGAAAAATTTTTATTTTACCGATTATTATTTCAACAACAGGTGTTATTCCTAGGAATCTTCACAAAAGTATTGAGATTTTGGGTCTGAAGAAAAATTTGTTCGAACAGTTACAAAAATCTTAGTCATCAAATCTTGTAATATTCTTCGTAGGTTTCTTTCCGAAAAAAATAATGAGATAGAGTCATAGGTTTTCTCTTTAGAATGAGAACTCCAGATATTGAGGAAGCAGTTTTGAATTATATTGATTTGAATCCTCATGTAAGTACAAGAAAAATTGGAAATCAGTTGAATATTCCACATGTTCTAGTTTGGAGGATTCTCTCCACCACTTTTCATTGTACCCGTTTCATATTTAACGTGTCCAAACTCTACTTCCTCGAGATTTTTCTTCAAGACTGAATTTCTGCCAATGGTTCTTGGATAAAATTAGAGAAGATGCTCATTTTGATAGTGAAATAATGTTCACATACGAAGCTAACTTTACGAGAACTGCTATCACAAATTTTCACAATAATCATTACTGGGTTGAGGAAAATCCCCATTTGATTGAAGAGTCTCATCATCAAGAACAATTCTCACTAAATGTCTGGGTCGGAATAATTCGAAATTATTTGATTGGGCCATTTTTTTTGCCTAACAGACTTATCGGCAATGTCTTGAGGGGAGTTATCTTTATTCCTCGAGGATGTGCCACTTTTGGTGAGAGACATGTTGTGGTTCATGCATGATGGGGCACCAGTACATTTTAGTAGAGAAGCTAGGTAATTCTTGAATAATGCATTTAACAACCGATGGATATGTTGGGGTGGGCCAGAACTATGACCTCCTAGGTCCCCAGACTTAAATAAATTAGCCTTGTTCTTATGGGAATATCTCAAAAGTTTAGTTTATTCCACTCCAGTGAATACTGTAGAATTGAGAAATCGAATAATAACCTTTGTGAGACGGTAAGAAATACCCCAGGAATATTTCAAAGTGCGTGATAATATCCGAAGAATGACAGAGGCCTCTATTCTTGCAGGTGGAGGACATTTCCAGCAATTTATTTAGTTTTTAATTGTTCTTTTTTTAGTTCAATATTGAATAAGTATAAGTTGAGTCCCAGAAGACGAGCTATCAAAAGAAAAGCAAATTTTGGGATAAATTTCGAGTATTTCTATTATTTTTTTATTTAGCGAATAACATACAATTCAAATAATTCAAATTCAATAATTTTTCACTCGGAAACGGAGGGAGATACGAAAAAATTACAAGTGTCAAAAAAGTCTTTAAATTGAACGAAGATGACGTAAATTGATTTTACATTGATCAGTGGCGTACTGCAAAAAAGTTTGGAAGGGCAAAAGAAGACATGGCCTCGGAAAAGAAAATACCTTGTGAATTTCAGTTAAAATCTAGAACGTGTAATGATGGAGACTGTGAAAAATGGCTTGCATTCCAAATTTGTGCTGAATATCCCAAAAACTGCAGGAGTTTTAAAGAAAAAACCAATTTTTTCAGGAAATTTCAACATCCTGTAGCTCCGTAACGAAGCTTTTGCGGACCTATGTTTATATAAACTTTTTTTCTTGAAATTGCACGTAGATTTACCCCCTCAAGTTGTGACATACTATTATGTATCACCCTGTATATTCAATCAGATAACAGCAAGTCAGACATCTCGATATAGTATTATTCTGCCGAGTGAATTGATCGATCGAGAATACATGATCCTATATCCATTCAAGGAACAATTGAAGAAACTCCTGATATTGTATTACCTACACCATATAACTTACAAGGAGAGTTCACATTAAACTTCTTCAATTGACCCGAAACGTAGTCTTTAATCGATTTCTCTGGGTTAACAGTCTCGGTACTACAAGAATTGCGGAGTGAAACAATAACGTGAAGCAGGTGGATAACATTGTGTCACAATTGAGCACAATGTTTGAGGAAGCACAGTAAATCATAGCGGCCTAACGCAGTTAGAACCACAACGTGCTTCGTGAGTTATCGCACTCCCGTCATCGGAGAGAAGCGATAAATTCCATTTTTATAACTTTGTAAATCAATGCACTCAAGTAATCATTGTACTCAGTCTGAGTCGCTGAGATCTCAAGTGATGTTATGTAATAAGGCAGAGCGGTCGTAAATATAACGACGATAAATTTTTGCCTTTTAATGAAAACTTTGATTTCTCATAGTCGTTAATGTCATCGTTATCACGAATTATATTAACCAATATAAATTAACGTACAGCACCTCTACAGGGTGTTATATAATAGTATGTCACATCTTGAAGGGGTAAATATACGTGCAATTTTAAGAAAAAAAGTTCATATAAACATAGGTCCGCAAAAGCTTCGTGACGGAGCTACAGGGTGTTGAAATTTCCGGAAAAAACTGTTTTTTCTTCAAAACTCCTGCATTCATTTCATATTCAGCCCAAATTTGGAATGCAAGCTATTTTCTACAGCTTCCATCATTACACGTCCTAGATTTTAAATGAAATTCTCAAGGTGTTTTCTTTTCCGACTCCATGCCCCTTTTGTCCTTCCAAACTTTTTTGCAGTACGACACTATCAGCTGACAATCAACTCAACCTTCCTTGTGAGTTATATGGTGTAGGTAATACAATATCAGGAGTTTCTTCAATTGTTCCTTGAAAGGATATAGGATCATGTATTCTCGATCGATCAATTCACTCGGCAGAATGATACTATATCGAGATGTCTGACTTGCTGTTATTTGATTGAATATACAGGGTGATACATAATAGTATGTCACAACTTGAGGGGGTAAATCTACGTGCAATTTCAAGAAAAAAAGTTTATATAAATATAGGTCCGCAAAAGCTTCGATACGGAGCTACAGGATGTTGAAATTTCCTGAAAAAATTGGTTTTTTCTTTAAAACTCCTGCAGTTTTTGGGATATTCAGCCCAAATTTGGAATGCAAGCTATTTTCTACAGCTTCCATCATTACACGTTCTAGATTTTAATTGAAATTCACAAGGTGTTTTCTTTTCCGAGGCCATGTCTTTTTTTCCCCTCTCAAACTTTTTTGCAGTACGCCACTGATCAATGTAAAATCAATTTACGTCATCTTCATTCAATTTAGAAACTTTTTTGACAGTTGCAATTTTTTCGTATCTCCAACCGTTTTCGAGTGAAAAATTATTGAATTTGAATTATTTGAATTGTATGTTATTCGCTAAGTAGAAAAAAATAATAGAAATACTCGATAGGTATTCCCAAAATTTGCTTTTATTATGATAGCTCGTCTTCTGAGACTCAACTTATACTTATTCAATATCAAACTAAAAAAAAGAACAATCAAAAACTAAATAAATCGCTGGAAATGTCCTCAACCTGCAAGAATATAGGCCTCTGTTCTTCGCATATTATCACGCACTCTTTGAAATATTCCTGGTGTATTTCTTATCGTGTCACAAGAGGTTATTATTCAATTTCTCAATTCTTCTACAGTGTTCACTGGAGTGGTATCAACTAAACTTTTGAGATATTCTCATAAGAAAAAGTCTATACTATTTGAGTCTGGGGATCTAGGAGGCCATGGTTTTGGCCCACCCCGACCTATCCATCGGTTGTTGAATGTATTATTCAAGAATTCCCTAGCATCTCCACTAAAATGTGATCTTGCATCGTCATGCATGAACCACATTATGTTTCTCACCAAAAGTGGCACACCCTCGAGCAATAAAGGTGACTCCTCCTCAAGAAATTACCGATAAGCGGGACCGTTTAGTCTGTTAGGCAAAAAAATGGCCTAATAGAATAATTTCCAATTATTCCAACCCAGACATTAGTGAGAATTGTTCTTGATGATTCTTGAGATTATTCAATCAAATGGGGGTTTTCCTCAGCCCCATAATGATTATTGTGAAAATTTGTGGAAGCAGTTCTCGAAAAGAGCATTTTATCTAAGAACCATCGGCAGAAATTAAGTCTAGAAGGAAAATCTCGAGGAAGTAGAGTTTAGACGCATTGAATATGAAACGGGTTCAATAAAAGGTCTTGGAGAATCCTCCAAACTACAACATGTGAAATATTCAACTGATTTCAATCAAATCAATACAATTCAAAACTGCTTCCTCAATATCTGGATTTCTCATAGTTTGAGTTGCACCTTTCAAATGATTTTTTGCAATAAAAGTACCAGTTTCCCTCAACCTTCTGTGGATATTTGAAAATGTTTGCCTGTCTGGTGTTACTTGACCTGATATAATCGCCTAGCTTCTGTTGTGTTTCCGTCAGCCAGACCGTATATGTAATGGATATCAGCCAATTCGGCGTTTGTAAAATTAGCCATTTTTCTTACAGCAATAACTTCCAAAGGCTTAAAACTAATTGCTAATTTAATAAACAATTCGAGCAGACACTGGCTCAACTTTAGAAGCTGTCAAATAAAATAAATAAATGAAAAAAATCAAAGCCTACTAATCATTTTTTTCAATTAGAAGTGCTTTCAATTCGGTGAATGCATATAGTAGTTTAATAATTTTTCACTCGAGAACGGTTAGAGATACGAAAAAATTACAAGTGTCAAAAAAGTTTCTAAATTGAACGAAGATGACGAGAATTGATCGTACGCTGATCAGTGGCGTACTGCAAAAAAGTTTGAAAGGGCAAAAAAGACATGGCTCCGGAAAAGAAAACACCTTGTAGATTCTAGTTAAAATTTAGGAAGTGTAATGATGGAGGTTGTAAAAAATTTGGTTGAATATCTCAAAAACTGCTGGAGTTTTGAAAAAAACAATTTTTTCCGCTTTAGAACTAGTCAAATCTGACGATACATTCATAAAACGCATTGTAACTAGTGATGAGACATAGGTTTATGAATTTGACATGCAAATCAGTCATCTTAGCTCAGGAAGTTGTTGATCTCCTCTCGAAGTGCGTAGGTCGTAATTCTTGTAAGGTGTGAATGTTGAAGGGATGATATTTGTTCATTTCAGAGCATTCTTATAGATGATAACTTCGATGAAAGTAAATATTTGTCCTTCACCAAAATAAAATTTCATTCAATCGAATGTTTTAATTATGTATTTCATTAATGTGGATGAGAAAATCAGTTTGATAATATGTAGTTGCTTATTTTTTTAAATTCCTAATGACGAAATGCTCATGCTCATCCCTCGTTACGACCCTGGCTTCCGATTGTAATCATTACACCTACGATAAATAAATATCGTTATCACAATGACGCAACAAAGAATGATGTTTTATTTACTCGGTCACAAAGAGATGGATGAATATCCTCAGAGTTGCTTGAAATGGAATTTAAAGTGAAAATATTTTAAAAAAAACAAGTACTGTGTTTTAAGGAATTTTACTTAATAATTGCGATTCGTAACGCGTTTCACTACACCGTAGCTTCTTCAGACGAATGATTATGCAGAAAAATGTAAATGAGAATATAACTATAAATGTTCTTGAGTAATTAAAAGTTTATTGGGTTGCTTCTTCTTAAGTGGTTATTTATGACAGGTATATCCAATAAAATTAAGGAATAGATTGCTCCCCGAAAAGATTCAATAGAGGTGAAGGGCTTAAATCTGTATGTGACGGCTTATGGTAAATTTACCATAAGCCGTCACATACAGATATTATAATACATAACTCGTCGTGTCATCCTTATCAACATAAAATGTCAGCATTCAATAGTTTTATTCATAGATTGATTAACATCCCGCTATCACCAGAAAATTTCAACAAAGAACTAAATTTGATTAAACAAATAGCCAAAAATAATGGTTACAATCCCAAACTAATAAATAATATTTTAAATAAAAACAAAGTAGAATCGCATTGAATGAAGTTTACCCTGTCGATAAATTGAAACAAAAATTCAACACCTTAACCTACGTTGGCATTACAAGTGAGAAACTGAAATCATTCTTAAGTAGCAATAATTTCAACATAGCTTTCCAAACTAATAATAATTTAGGCAAATATATAAAAAATAATAAAACCAAACCAGGTAAAAACAATAAATCAGGTGTTTATAGATTGAATTCCAATGACTGTGATAATTTCTACATTGGTAGAACACATAGAAATTTTAATATTAGAATATCGGAACATAAACTTAGTTTTTCAAATAAAAATCAGATTCAAATTACGCGAATCATCTCTTAGAAAATAATCATTCTTTCGACCCACAGTTTGAAATTTTGCATACAGATAATAAATATTGGAAGGTAGATCTTTGGGAAACTTTAGAAATAAATAAATACAAACACTCAGGTAGACTCATCAATGAACAAGTCGATTTAAGCCCTTCACCTCTATTGAATCTTTTCGGGAGCAATCTATTCCTTAATTTTATTGGATATACTTGTCATAAATAACCACTTAGGAGGAGGCGACCAATAAGCTTTTAATAATCAAGAACATTTATAGTTATATTCTCATTTACAATTTTCTGCATAATCATTCGTCTGAAGAAGCTACGGTGTAGTGAAACGCGTTACGAATCGCAATTATTAAGTAAAATTCCTTAAAACACAGTACTTGTTTTTTTTTTATTATTGATAATGGAATTTTACCAAGTAAAAGCCTCCCAAATTCAAATGAAAATATTTTGGTAAAATTATGCTTGTTTACTTAGTCAATGAGAATTCAAGCATTTTCGGTGAGATAAGCTCAAGCAATCAGTTGAACATTACTAGTACAAAAAAATGCATATACTAATTAATTGGAATTCAGTAGCATGTATACGCACTTTACTAGAAATTTACCTGCCATAATGTAAAAAATTATATAGTAACGAATATAAAGAAATCTAACCTAACTTAACGATTATTTGGAATAGAGGTGTTTAATCACATCTCAGATGAATATATAGGGTGCGCCAGAGCTAGATCATTTGGTTCTTGCTTCATTGGAAAGCCTAAGGACTAGGTTTTTCAGAAATTGTAACGAAATTTCACTTCCAGTGAAATTCTATATGGCTGACTCATTCGAAAATTAGCAATATTTCAAGATGGGGCATTCAGTCGATAGTTCAGTCTTTTCTGAACAATTTGACATATTGATCTTGAAAATATTCCAAGGCTTTGGCACTCCTGAAATTGTTGCGTTTTTCATGGATGTTCTAAGAAGACGAAGAACCATATTTTGCTAAAACCAACCTAAAATTTGATTTCCGTTCGAATTCAAAATGGCCGACAATCACTAGATTGAACCTTTTCCATCATTTTGAGGGGTCGAACTCGAATATTGATTCAGAATTGTGCCAATTGTCGTCAATAATGTTCCTCTCCGTCACCATGATATCTCCCGTTGTGAAACCTCTGAACATACACTGCATGCATCAACTCTATGATAAACAAAAACTAATGAAATGTCATCGAGTTTTGGACGACATCTGGTTTCAACCCGAATTTTATCTTGGTGTTGCTTGTTTTTGACGTTTGAAATTGTTAACAATGGTTTTAACAAATGAGGATAAACTTTTCATTGAATTGGTGTGTGGCTATACTGCAAGGCAATTACAAAAGAAGTACAATCTATGATCTTAAGGAAAAATTTCGGACAATAGGGTCATTAGGAAGAAGACCAGGTACTGGTACAGCTAGAACTGTTAGAACACAGGTGCTCGCCTTTTTTATAATCTGTTTCAAGCATTAACGCTACATTTATCGTATTACAAACTCAATTAACAATTTCAGGATAACATTCAGCGAATTTCTGCATTAGCAGCCAGCCCTGTTAGAACTCCAGGAACCAGCTTGACTGTTTCCCAAATATCTCAGAAATGCCAAATCTCAAAAACCTCTGTGAGAAGAATAATAAGTCACGATTGGGGTCTTAAGTATTTTCGGAGGCACTATAATTTTCAATTGACTCAAGCGCAGATTCGAGCGATGCACATATTTATTGAATAGATTTAGAACACGTAGACACCGGAGAATGGCAATCATTTCTGCGTGTGTTACAGTACCATGGTCTCCCAGAGCAATCGTAATGTTTGCCGGTTTTGGACCCATCCGTAGACCAGGTGGGGCTTTGGGGGAATGATGACCTTGAAGGGTTCGTCAAAGTGGTAGGTAGCTTCATTTGATCTACTCCTCCACATACCTCCTTCCTACAGTCTCAATGATGCCCTCATGGCCGCCTCCTCCTCCATTATGTGTAGTGGAGGGATGTCCAGATGATACTACATAGAGGCCGTGGGTGTAAATATCAAGGCCCTCGTGACTGCTAGACATGCTTGCCTTTGGATCTTGTTTATTATGTTCCATTTTATCTCTTTGGCCACTGCAGGCCACCATACGATGGCCGCATAGGACAGGAGCTGTCTCATCACTGTCATGTATAACCAATATATTGTTTGGTTTGTCTTTCGATGTGATTGTCCCAATTTAGTTTGGCATTAAGCATCACACCTAGGTATTTCACTTGTGTTACTAGTGTTAGTTCCTCGTTGAAAAGAATGAATGCCTTTAAAGGCGGTAGTTTCTTTTGTCTATCAGGATTACATTCCATATCATCCAGTATTATGTTCATGGTTCGTCTAATATAATAGAACTTAACGGCCAGATTATTCCTTGATTCATTGGTTGAAGCAAAGACATCGTGGTGGGAGGTAAAATTGCCATTTTTATATTTGGATGCATAGTTTCAAGTTCGCGAGGATGGCCTGGTGCATTCTTCTAAACTAGAACAGTTTTAAAGTCTAAATTCATTTTTTGGTAACCTACGCTTTCTTATTAGCCCGCCAAAATACTAGCAGGTCGTTCTCGTTTTGATTTGTTACAGCACGAATATTCAACGATCTGTAAAGCATCACCAGATGCAGTAGAAATAGCATCATCGTACATCTATCCTTAATCCAGGGGCAGACTTTTGGAAATGATTGTTTCGTTTGGCATTCTCTTCCTCCATCAGCTACTAGGTTTGCAAATTCTTCTGGATATCTTTCTGTTGCAGCAGTGCCTACAGATGCAGCTTTTCCAACGATCCTAATGCTATGCAATGATTGTCGCACCTTAAATTTATTGATCCAACCAATGTTTGAAATCCTCCACTAAAACAACTACTACCAGGTTCTTCAGAATGTACGTAAAGTCACTTTGACTTCTCCTGGATAATAGACATTCAGGGGCACTATTTTTTGTTTGCAGTCTTCGATCAATCATGACAGCGCCACTTCCATTTTTTTTAAATGCTGGATCACCAACAATTTTCGCTGACAATGAAGTTGAAGCTACAGACGACCTCATTTCATCTTAGGATTTTTTATCGATCGTACAGTTGATTATCTAACATTGAATGAGCCAGATATGGATGCAAACGACTCTCCTAGGCGTAAACGATCGAGCATTTCTATTTCCACTCTAAGCTTTAACACTGATTGTTTTTGTATAACGACGTAAAGCGTAAACATTGTGTTTGTTTACATTCTCAAAAACACCGACCGCGGCGAAGGCGGCTTATGTCAAAGGAACAGCCGAACCAATGCAGCGGCGATATCATTGAAAAACATACTTAAGGCGTAATAGAAATAAAGTTTATCTTCCTTTTCTATTTGTCCACTTGACGACGTTCACAAAGGATATCGAATCCTACCTATTGATAAATATATATGTACCGCGAATAAAGAAATTTGGTCGCATTTCTTTTATACGCGAATAGTGAGAACGCGAATTAGGAGCTTTTACTGTACAGATAGAAATCATGCCTGTTTTAAGTAAGCTAATATGCATATTCTTTTAGTGGCAAGTGTGTACAGACACACATTAAATCTATGTCTGGATCTTCTTGTATATAAATCATTCAACTTAAAACGACGAGCATTAAAAATGTTTGTTCAATTCGTTGAAATAACCTCTGCATTTCTGAATACAGATTCGTAGAAATACCAAAAACGACGATTGAACGAAAACACATCCATTCTGATATAGTTAATTGATAGTTACACCGAAAAGATTCCTCTAAGCATATTGTTTATGATTGTTAACAGTTGTTAATATATTCAGTCATGAAAGCGGCGTTATTCTTCCCGTGGATAATATTAACTATTAGTATAGCAATTATGCAAAACACAAACAGATTTATGCAGAATACCATCGGTTTATGTTAATTACAACTGATGGCAATCAATTACATCAAGAATAACCAGTCGTATGATTTTATTCATATCATCAATTATCATGCTTTCTTCCGGATTAAAAAAAGTGTTCAAAATGATAGATCTCGTTGACGTTAATTTGAGAATTTTGAAATAGTACCGTCTATTAAGAATTAATGATGTTTTTTCTCTCTCAAAATTCGAAAACATTCGATCCTGAGAAACATCAATTTTTCCATGTTTCTGTGTGGATATAAATTTGAAAACGTCGAAATAGCACCCTTTATTAAATTATGAATTAATGATGACTTTTTTTCACGGAATTCCAATCCATTCGAGAGATATCAATTTTGGTGTTTTTTGTGCAGATACGAAATTTTGATGGAAATCATTAACAATTCAACTTTTTGAAGGTGGGACATCTATGAATATCATTCTGAAACGAATATTGCTATAGCGATACTTGATGTTTTCTTGCTACAATAATTTATTAACATTATTTTGTAATAAATTTCGGCTTATTGATAGCTAATAAAAATCCTTAGCTGCGTAATCAACTGTAATCTGACCAATTAAGTTTTTCTGTTCGTTGACCGTAATACATTATCATTTTGAAACAATGATGCCGCGCTAAGGAAACCTGGAAAGTCAAGAGAATGCTAGTAGGGGAAAAAGTCGGTACACACATTACCACAACGAGCCCGATCCGGAGCTCGGCCGAGACTAGTCCGAGTTACGTCTAGATCCCAATGGAACCAACCTGTCCGAGTCCGTACGGTTTCCGTATGCGATTACTCATTTCTCTGAGCCTCATCTCATCGATGATATAACATTTTATGGATATTTTGGAATGACAATATCGACTTATGTTATTATTATTTTAATTGAACATTAACAAAAGCCAAGGTAAACCTACATGGCTCAAATTACAAAAATACAATTGATTACAATACATCAGTGAGTGAAGGATGAGAAAGAAGAGATTGCAGTTATGAGTCATGACCTCGAAGACGTGTGCTGTTATTCAGACGAAACATGGTTGAAAGGTCTACCCCAAACTGATTGTTGAGTGCCCTATATGTGACTTTGAGGACACCACGAAGTCGTCGATCTGCAAACAGTGGGATATTCAGAAGACGTCGCCTCTCCGTTGAATAGATTGCAGCGAGTTTATATGGCCAAGCAGATGAGAATCCCAGACTGGTCCGACGAATTCCAAAATTGGTATGATGTAGGTGGTGAAAAGGACGCGACAGGTATTGATGCTGCATTTCCCAAACACCTTCTCCATAAGATACGACGTTCTGGAAGCTCTTGTACATACGGAATGGATGCTGAGATCCTCTGATATTGTAACTCCTAATTCGATATGGTTTTGCATGATGCGATGGTCGTTCCGTTGATGCTGTAGCGAAGTCTGGAATTTTTCCTACCAATATGTAGGTTGACACATTTCTCGGGATTAAGAGGTATCAACCATGCCTCACACCAACCCTGAATAATTGTGAGATCCTGTTGTGAAGTATGATGGTTTTGTAGTGGATCAGCGTAAATCTTTGTATCATCTGCGTACATGATTTAGATTTATACAGCCGTATAAATCTAAAATAGCAAGGGTCCCAACACGGATCCTTGCGGGGCTCCGCTTGAAACTGGTTTGGAAGCAGAAAAAAGTTACCAACGCGCACACGAAACTCACGGTTAGAGAGAAACGAGGCAATCCAGGAAAGTTGTTTAGGTTTTTGGTGATCATCTCCCTAAACATTACTGTATGTTCAGTATTTTTGTATTTTTCATCATTTCATTCGAAAATTACTTCATAAAATTTGCGAAATTTCTTTATCAATTTTTCTATCTCGTTTTCCGCATCCGCACCGTGCCAGATAAAGAATAAACTGTACTGGTCTGTCACAGTCCCAGTCACGGGTTCGATGCGTCCAACACACGGCCGACACACGTGGCGTGCTCATTGTGTTGTGTCCCACCTTATTTTTGATCACCCTAATGATTTCAAGGGAAAAAGTATTCCGCGATTGAGGAAATTTCTTGAAGGGGGTACCCGTTCTCATGAAAAATCAGAAGGAATTTTTGTTCTACTGAATATTTAGTGAGTCCATAATTCCTTCGGTTGACTGGTACTTTTCTCGACATGCTTCTTATTAAGTTTGTTATGAACTTCTGAGTAATGTTAAACCACTCTTCCCGAAGCACTTTAATCAACCTCTCTAGCGTCTCATTGAACTCACTTCTATCATGAATTTGCTTTCGTAAGCGACTCCATAGTGTTCGATAGGATTGAAGTCATGGGATCGCGCTGGCCATTACATTCAAATATGGCGGAGATGTAAGATTTCTGTGAAATGAAGTGGAAAATTGAATTATCACCCATTTCTTCCCTAACAGGTACTACAATGATTATATCTAAATATATTTCAGCATTCTGTTTTTCTGATGAAAATAACTTGATGGTTGATAGTTATACCACCCCAAACTGTAACAGATCCACCACCGTATGCTTTATGTTCAGCCATATTGGCTTCCAAAAGACCCAGACTAGTTTTCCTTCATATTAAAATACGACCATCTCTGTGATACAAGTAGAATCTCGATTCATCTCCTTAAATGTACCCTGGTCTTATTGGCATGTTTTTCATTCCAGTTTCTTTTTGTCACTCGATGTTCCGCTTTACTTCCGTAACCGCACCGTCTTGGAATATTGAAGCCTTTCGCGAACAGTAGACAGTGAAACTTTCACACCAGTGACAGTTCCTGTTTTTCTTGCAGTACATAGTCGATTCCGCAATCTTGTCACTTTGGAAAACATTGAAAGTGAGGTTGCGTTTGCCCTGATTTGCTGGTAAAACATCATCGGTAATTAGCCATTTCATTACCTAACGAAAAACTGACTGACAATCGAACGAAATTTCCATTACAATTTCTAGGAAATGTAAGAGATTATTGAGCACAACCTCTTAATATCATCAACTTGCAAATAAACTCAAATTCTTCATCCCTTTTTGAATCTCTTTTGAGAGCAATCATCACAATGATTGACATCACAATATCCGATAAACAGGCGACTTTTATCGCTATATGTGTGAACACATCGAAAACTTTTATTCAGGGAACATTTTACCTGCCGTAAAATGTTAAATATTCCTCCCACACACGGAAAACTACAAGATCAACTTAGAAGGCATGAAGACAAATAGTGGATAAAACGAAGAACACTTCGAGAATAGTTTGACTATTCACCGCAACACTGCGCACTGTGCCTGCTACTTGCCGTGGTCTGAATTTTATCGCTATAAGTGTAAACACATTGAAGGCTTTTATTCAGGGAGCCATATTTAACACTCTGTGGAAGATACAGTGTGTTCCAACGAAAATTTGACCCCCCCCCTATAACTCCGAAATGAGTAACATTAGCGAAAAACACCAAGACACGTCGATTTTTGTTTCGAGGGGGAGCATTTTTCGAAATAATTCGAAATTTGTCAGATCAACCCCCTACCCCAGCAACCCTAATTTCGAAATTCATCATAGGGAATAAGGGTCGAGTGGCACCTTACTGTAAAGGTCTGTCAATTCTCCATTCTGATTTGTCATTTTAGAATTTTAAATTAACATACAGGGTGTCCCAACCGAGGGTAAAGTTGAATTCCTGCAAATCCCAAATACTAAATGAAATCGATTTATTTTGGCATAATGCAAGCGCAGGTTTATGCTCGGTCTAGAAAAACGACCTACACTTGTGAATTTGGAGTTGGTGCAATCAACCCCCTATTTCCAGCATCCCCAACTCAAAAATCATTCGATCGAAAATAGGTCAAGTGGCACCTCGTTGGAAAGGTATTTCAATTTTCTTTTCGAATTTGGTATTTTCGAAATTCAGAATCAGCATACAGGGTGTCCCGGAGCAGGAACACTGAAAACCCAAATAACTTTTTGAAACTGGTTCATTTCGGTATAATGCGAGAACATGTTTATGTTTGATTCGAGAATAAGACTCTCTTGCGTGAATATGGAATTTTTGCAATCAATCTCTTCCATTCAGCATCCCCAACTCAAAAAATCATACAAGTGATTACAGGTTGAGTGGCAAAGTTCCAGAAAGATTTTTCTATTTTCTGAATCACTGAGGCATTGGTTTCAGTTTGGCAATCGAGGTTTTCTGGCGTGAGGATCAGGATGAGGGATGATGGAGAAACTGATTGGATGCTCATCTAAACAGGAAAACGAGATTTATTGAACTTGTATTCAATTGAAAACAAAAACTAACTTGATTATTACAACAATTGTTCAAAATGACCTCCGCCCACCTCCATACAGTTATACAGACGATTTTCGAACTCTCTTCTCACATTAGCGAAAACTTCAGGAGTCAAAAGTCGGCATTCTGTGATAATCCTCATCCGCAGCTCCTCCAGGTTTTCTGGTCTTGTGGCATAAACTTTAGATTTTAGATGGCCCCACAAAAAAAAATCTAGGGGATTTAAATCTGGTAACCTGGCTGGCCACTCAACAGGTCCTCTTCTACCAATCCACCTTCCTGGGAAATTTCGTCTAAATATTGGCACACCCGAGCATCATAATGCGGAGGAGCACCGTCTTGTTGAAAACGCATTTCGTCCTCAGAAAGAGTTGGATCGTTCTGTAAAATTTCTGTCAATCTAGGATGTATGTGTTCCTCTAACAACTGTAGGTAGCCATTTCCATTCAGATTACCCTCAATAAAGAAAGGCCCAACTAGATGATTGCCAAAATTCCTGCCCAAACGTTCAACTTCTGAGGCCTTTGCGTGTGGGCCTCTCTAAACCAATGAGGATTCTGTGTGTCCCAATATCGACAATTATGTCTATTCACTTCACCACTGAGCATAAAGGTGCTTTCATCAGAAAAACAGATGTTATTCAGAAAATTTGGATTAGCGTTTAGGTTTTCACTTAGATTTTCACAAAACTGTAAACGACGATCTGGATCATCTTCGTTTATTTCATGCACTAATTTTACCTTGTAGGGTGAAATTTGTGATGTTTCACGATTCTATGGACAGTTGTAGCTGATACACCAGTCAGACGAGATAGTTTTCTGATCGAAGTAGTATTCTCCATTTGTAGATGACCCACTACTCCCACTTCCGTTGCCTCATTTCTGACAGGACATGCCACTTCATGTTTTTGTTTGCCACCGAACTCGTAGCTAGGAATTTGTCAACCAAATATTTAACGTACTGGTGACTGACTCCTTTCTCTTTCAGGATGGTTCCTATCGAATATCCTTGCCGTTTCTTTGGCACAACTGTTATTTCGAAAATACGTCGATACAATTTCGACCCTTTCCTCAGTGGAATAAACCATTTTCAGATTAATTTCAACTGACGAACAACAACAATAATGAGGAACTGATCTGAATAATAATAATATTTCATTGCAAAATGAGAAATAACAGATGACTGCACGCCAGATGGAAATGAAAAAATGTGAACATTTTCAATGCAGAAATCAGCTTTATTTCTTCGTAATTGATGCTCAACACATCGTACCCCAATACTTTTAACAGTTTCGAATTAATTTTAGTTGATAATTTCAAATGACGATATTGAATTTTTCGAAAGCGACATCCTGTATGGAGAGCCGAACTGAATGAAATGCTTTAATCATTCTGGAATTCAAAAACCTTTCTGAAGATATGCCACTTGAATTATTAGTATGATTTTCAAGTTGGGGATGCTGAATGGAAGGGGTTGATTGCAAAAATTCTATAACCACACAAGAAAGTCCTATTCTCGGATCAAACATGTTCTCGTATACCGAAATGAACCAGTTTCAAAAGTTATTTGGATTTTCAATGTTCCTGCTTCGGGACACCCTGTATGATGATTCTGAATTTCGAAAATACCAAATTCGAAGAGAAAATTGCAGTACCTTTCCAACGAGGTGCCACTTGACCTATTATCGATCGAATGATTTTTGAGTTGGGGATGCTGGAAATAGGGGTTGATTGCACCAACTCCAAATTCACAAGTGTAGGTCGTTTTTCTAGACCGAGCATAAACCTGCGCTTGCATTATGCCAAAATAAATCTATTTCATTTAGTATTTGGGATTTCCAGAATTCAACTTCACCCTTGGTTGGGACAC
The DNA here is from genome assembly GCA_013387265.2 of Cryptolaemus montrouzieri. NCBI lineage: Eukaryota > Metazoa > Arthropoda > Insecta > Coleoptera > Coccinellidae > Cryptolaemus > Cryptolaemus montrouzieri. The sequence goes on along the minus strand of JABFTP020000144.1, from coordinate 1,909,066 downwards.
CCTGTATGTTAATTTAAAATTCTAAAAATGACAAATCAAGGTGGAGAATTGACAGACCTTTTCAGTAAGGTGCCACTCGACCCTTATTCCCTATGATGAATTTCAAAGTTAGGGTTGCTGGGGGTAGGGGGTTGATCTGAGAAGTTTCGAATTATTTCGAAAAATGCTCCCCCTCGAAACAAAAATCGACGTGTCTTGGTGTTTTTCGCTAATGTTACTCATTTCGGAGTTATAGGAGGGGTCAAATTTTCGTTGGAACACACTGTATGAAAGTTTCTGCACCTTACACTAATTAATTGTTTTCTTTGATTATGAATTCGAGTAATAGTCTCCCAGCTTCAAATTCTGAACTATCGAACAAATAAAACATATTACTTTTGACATTTAAACGTTGTTTAGATTCTGTCCTTCCACTTTGAATAACCGATACATGTATGGTGAGTGTTCTCAGGTCACACAATCCCTGAAGGAACTAGCAAAAAACAGTAATATCACCATTATATTAAATAACAAGATATACGCGAAGCTTCTCTTCCATTGAACATCATTTTGAATTCATGATGTCAACTACTTACCAATTCTTCAGCAGTATATTGATTTGTATTTATATGAATTCGTAAAAGTTCATTATTTATGCTAGCAAGCAAAGTATTTATAATATTTATGATATTTATGTTATAAATATCGTTTCGATGTATATAATACTATTCGATTTTTCTCGCACGTTTCAGGAATATTGTATTACGCCTTCCGTTTTTTGTTATTCATGTATGTGGCTACATGTTTGGAATATAATCATTATCGTTTCATGTTATGAATGAAACAGGATATTTTATACTCTTACTACAGAACGCTGATTTCATTCATAAAACCGTGATTACGAAACTTCATTAAATATTTCAATGAAGGCAAGTTAATGGTAATATTACTAACTGATTGTTATCCAACATCCAGGGAATTGAATTAATGATTTGAATACTTGAGTTTTTTCTATTTAAATGAAACTATATTCTTCTAAGAATAAGAATAGAAAAAGCCCGAGCCAACTTCATAAAAATGGACAAAGTTTTTCGTAGTGAAGATCTAAGTATGGCATTAAAACATCGTTTAGCTAAATGTTATGTTTTCTCTACTCTCCTTTATAAAGCGGAAGCATGGACAGTGAATGCCGCAATTCTTAAAAAGATTGAAGCATTTGAAATGTGGGTGTATAGGAGGATTCTTAGAATATCATGGATGGATCGAGTAACAAATGCAGAAGTTCAGAGACGCATAACATTCATTCAGTATAAAGTTGAAAAACAAAACCTCGAATGCAATTTAAAGATCGAAGAAAATTCCTGATACTGCTAGGCCCTGATCTAGATTATTGTAGACAAAGTTCATGAATTTCAGAGTTGCTGTTCCGGGTGATCTCCCAGCTCTATAACCATGTTGTGCGTCAGCCAGTAGATTATACTGTGCTGAAAAAGCCAACATTTTGTCACAAAAGACTCTTTCTATCACTTTTGATGGTGCGTTTAAGATCGAAACAGACCTGTAGTTCATCAGATCGGTCTTCTTGTAAATAGGTACAACAGCTGCCATCTTGAGCAGGGATGGAAAAACCTCCGTTGACGCAGATAAATTGATTAAAAAATCAATCGGTTCAGCTATGACTTCTCCTAAAGCTTTTAATATCCTCCAATTGATCTTGTCGGGAACGGCGTATGCACGTGTTTTTGATCAAATCAATGCAATACAAAATTTGAAATAAATTCTTCGTTTGATATTTTTATCCATTGTAAAAATCGCAGAACACATTTGTGAGTTCGAGCACTGTGAACATACTGAACGACAGATGGCGTTCAAACTCCGCGCCAATATAGAACACTTGTGCCAACAAACAAAAAACGAAATTTGAGTTTTTTGACAGAATGTATATTCTTAAATAAAACGGTCACTCGTAAAGGAGTCATTGTTAATACTTCTTCCTCTTCTCCTCCACACAAGAGTATGTTTTCGAGCCTTATACAAACGAAATGTTAATTCGTCCCTGAAAGGTATACAATTCTTTTTACCAATATCATTGTTCTCCTTAGCATCATGAAGCACCATTTGCTTGGTATTGAGAATGGCTTGTCAACTGTCATTACTCCAAACGATCGCAGATAGTTTTCACGGTAATTAATCTTTGGACTTTATATGAGGCGTTTCCCACTTAAAAGCACGTAAAGAGAGGTTGAATGTTAATATAATGATCATTTCAAGTCGATAAACATTTCATTTATAAAATCTGCTCAAAACGATTGTCGAAATTTTTGTTGTTGCTTTTTAGAGTGCTCGATTTTGTCAAGTGTTTTGCGATTTTTACATTGGACAAAATACCGAACAAAGAATTTGTCTCAAATTTTGTATTTCAAATGAAATTTCGCATGGCAAAATATTACAGAAGGCTCAAGGTGAATCGACTTTATCAAAAACACGTGTATATGAGTGGTACAGTGCATTCAATAATGGCCGAGATGTGGTCGGCCATCATTTAAGTTTGAGAGACATAGGCAATGAACTTTCTGTGTCTCACGAATCAATTCGTAACATTTCCAACGATTGTTTGGGCATGAAACGCTTTGCCGCTCGACTAGTTCCAAAAGACCTGCATCTTCTTCAGAAATTAAATCGCGTAGAGTTCGCTGAATGAGTCATTTCCGACCCCACTTGCATAAGACGCATTGTTACTGATGATGAGACATGGGTTTAAAAGTTTGACATGCAAACCAGACAACAAGCTTCCAGCTGAACCGAAACCAAAAGAACCCGTCAAAGTCGATCAAAAATCAAGGTAATGTTGACTGTTATCTTTGATTATCGCAATGTTGTGTACGGAGAATTTCAACCAAAAGGTCAGACGGTGAATAAAGGATATTACCTCAACGTTATGCGGCGTTTGAGAGAGCAAATTCGCTGAGAAAGGCCAAATCATGGATTTTGCACCACGATAATGAACCATCTGACAAGGCTGTCATTGTGAATGAATTTCTGACCAGAAACCCAACAAATACCGGCTCGGTGGCGTAGAGGATATGATACTCGTCTCCTGCGCAGAGTTACCTGGGTTCAATCCCCACAAAGTCGTTGCGATTTTTCGGATTCTGGGAATCGCTTGATCCATCTTTCGGATGAGATGTAAAGCCGTCGGTCCTGTCTAACAGTGATGTGTTGGACATTAAAGATCCCTTCCCTCGACACGAGAGGGGTTCGGCAAAATTCCCGGGTTAGTGAGGTGAGAAAATTCCCCGGCGTGTCATTGGCCGAAAGGCGGAAATATAGCACGTTAAGGAATAACAACAACAAACCCAACAAATACCATCGAACAACCACCGTATTCACCTGATATGGCTCCGGCTGAAATATCCCCATGTTTTTGTGCATTATGAATTTTCTACCGGAAGAATTGATAACCTTCATTCTTTGAAAATAATTCATACGTAATTTTCTATCTTACATCTATATTCATTATAACGGAAGTGGATGAATATTTCATCCCAACACTGGCAAAAATTTTAACGATGTAAGTTTACAGCGTTATTCGAGTTCACTACTTTCAGGTTTCAGTTCAAACCCAGTAAAAAGTTAGAAAAATAGAAGATGGGAAAAGTAGCGAGACGCAGTTGGTCGCAAAATCTTATCCACTAGTATTTATGACACACTCATTCTACTTCCCTAAATCCTGTCTAGAGATTGGAAACTGGCGGCGGGTTTATTTTGTTACAAAGTAGACTGTATTATGATACTTTGTGAGTAGCTTTCTGCGCAATAAAACTCTTGTTTTATTTGAAAGACATTTTCTGTTTCAAGGTCTTTTATTTCTCTATTAATTTGAAATACAGGAGTATGGTGGACGAATTTAATAAGGGAATTATTGAGATTAAGTTTAATTTTATTTGCTAACCCTTTCTTCAAAAATTTTTAGAACACCGATGGGTTCACCCATATCTGCAGCAATCGCAAAAATTTAGTATTGTAAGACCTTGAATGTCAAATACTTTCAAAGATCACATTCAAAGTGCAGTTTTTCAAACGGTATGTTGATGACTGTATAGCATGTGTTCCTCACGACAAAATAAACGAAATAACCAAAATCTTCAATTCATATCACAAAAAAATTCAATTTACCAATGAAACCTAAAAAGATAAAACAATCAATTTCCTCGACATACAATTAACCCACGACGATACAGGAAAAATATATACAAATTGGTATCAGAAACCGACTTGGAGTGGTAGATACCTAAATTTTGGATCAATTGTTCCAAACCGATACAAAAAAAGCGTTATCAATAGCCTGATTGATAGAGCCATCAAACTATCATACCCTAAATTTAGAACAAAAAATATAAAGAAATTGAAGAACATACTAAAAAGAAACGCGTTTCCACCTAGTTTTTTGAACCACTCATAAAGAAAAGAATATACAATACAGAATAAAGGAAAAAATAGATTTTAAATACATCGGCCTCACTTATACACCCGGACTGTCACAACAAATTGATAAATGCTTAGAAAATTACAACATCAAGATTGGACACAAAGCTAACAACTACTGCAAACAATTTTTCACCACTCTAACGCCAAGGGTGAAACATGAAAACAAAACACACTGTATATACAAGGTTAATTGTCAGGACTGTGGAGCGTGCTATATCGGTAATACTGAACAATTCTTGCATAAAAGAATATACCAAGACGACTACTCCATTAGATGTAATAAAAAAAGTACCGCCCTAATGAAACATAGCATTGAACAACTACATAAATTTGATTTTGCTGATGTACGAGTTCTTGCATCTGAAAGCAACGACTTTAAAAGGAACATTCTAGAAATGATCGAAATCCAAAAAAACCTAAGACAGTGAATTCAAGAGCTGACGTTGACGGACAGTGACAGTGATGATAATGATATCAAGAGAGAATGTGTAAGGTGAATAGCTTTTAACGTAAGAATTGTATTATGTGTTTCACTAAGACTATGATTTTTGTTTTAGATAATAATTGTGCAGAGATGAATGTTTTCTGATGATGGCCCTGTGCCGAAACGCGTAAAACACTCTGCAAATTATAAATTTTAACCTCAAACACTTTCCGTTCTCTTAACCCCTGATTCCCCAATAAAACATTTGTTTATATATATATATATATATATATATATATATATATATATATATATATATATATATATATATATATATATATATATATATATATATATATATATATATATATATATATATATATATATAAATTGATCTCATTTTAATCACTTTGTGTGTAAGCCGTTTATTTATTAGGATTGCAACACCTCCAACATGTGTGTTGTTTTCTGTATTTCGTTGGTACATTAGATGTCCTGACTTGAGTGTGGTGCACTTTCCACCTGGTAAACGAGTTTCACATAGACCCAGGATGTCCCATTTGATGTGTTTAAGTTCTTCTTCTAGCTCGACTAAACGATCTTCTGATTTTAAGGTTCTGATGTTAAATGTGGCGACATTGAGAGAAGTTTTTGATGGTCGACTGGTATTCGTAGATTGTTTAAGCGAATGTTTGCCTCCCCCAGAATCCATGGGGCTGACCTGCTGAGAGGTGTGGGATTGTGGGCTAGGTGCCCTACCCACCTGGGGTACAGTTCCATACGTTTTAATATTCGCCATTTTAGGGTATAATGGCCTTGATCTTCCACGCTGGCCAAACGTGTTGGAAGATGGGTAGGATAGGTTTAGGATGTGGTTCTTAAAGATGGGGTTAGGACGTGGCTTCCTCGGGGTTTGGAGACGAGGTGGAGTATATATATATATATATATATATATATATATATATATATATATATATATATATATATATATATATATATATATATATATATATATATATATATATATATATATATATATATATATATATATATATATATATATATATATATATATATATATATATATATTATTTTGAAAACAGGGAACCATACTATCTTGCGTTTGATTCAATAAACGAGTGAAAAAACCTGAGGAAAAAACTCGTTTCCCTGTCGCTATTGCACTAGCAATAGCGTGTCTGTTCATGCTGTATTAGTGTCGTGTATACATAAAGAGTACCAAAGATTTTTCTGCTTAGCAGCTTCAATTCTCATCTTTCAATTTCCAGACGAAGACGAGGGTGAAAGGAAGGTTCCTTGAATTTTCATTCAAGGAACAATATTCAACCTTCCGTAGAATGTTAAATATATCTCCTTGAAGGGCTAGTTTTCCGATCCTTTATAATCACCGTCAACGGGGGCCTCACAGCAGTGGACCAGCACAGTCGGATATTATGAATAGGAGCAATAGATCAGGTCACACTGCCACCTACTCATCACAATTCATTGGAGCGCGAGGAAACATGTAAATGTTATGGCGTCCACCAACAATACCGAGACAGAGGTCATCCACCATTGCCACCGGGAAACCATGATAACAAAGAATAGATAAACATAAAACTTCAAGAAATCACACTAGTTCGACTTTTCACCGCAACGCTACACACCGTGTCAACAAGGAACCAGTCTGGCGAAAGACTAACGCTCCTCATTCATATCTGGTTGTCAACCAGACATGCCTACAATACTATCAACAATCTCAAAAATTATTACTTTTGAAATTATCGCATGGACATATTGAAGAATTTTTATTCAAGAAACAATATTCAACCTTCCGTAGAATATTAGATATCCCTCCTTGAAGTAGCTAGTTTTCCGATCCACTCTGAGATGAGTAGGTGGCAGTTGACCTGATGTTGTGAATGTGTATGTAATACTGACGAGGTCAAATAAGACCGAAACCGAAAGTCATTGTTCCGACTTTCTTGCGACTGCCATAATTGCTTCAAACATTAATATAAACAGCCCTTTGTTTTTTCACCACTCCAAGGGATTACTGATTTGAGTTTCGGTATCAATTTTAACTCTACACTTTCACGTGTCTATGAAAAAGAGTCTTGAGAGAAAGAAAAACCAATAACCAAATTATGAGAGTTACATTTTCCATTTTGGAAGCTAAAAACGGTACTTTCACTCGGGAAACTTACATCAACTTTCAGGACAAACCTGGTATAACACTGTCACGTCGATCAACACACAATACACGTTGATGACCTTTGAAATGACAACGAGATTATAATATGATGAAATGATTGAAGGGGTGTAGCAACCCTTATTGCGACAAACATTCTCCCCTAATATAAGCTGCTCCATTCAAAAGTACGCTTAATTCCATAAGATTTGAATTTATAATTCATCTTCGAAATTGCAGCAAGAATATATATTGTTCTATCTCTCGTGAAACGACCGTAATCGATAAACGTTGAAATATCACCCTATTTGTCAGGGAGAAACATCGCAACTGTGGTAGGTGGACGTCCACCCTATGCAATATATTTTCTACATGGGAAACTCTTTGATTTAGGGGATGCCCGTTCATTTCAGCTCACGAAGGCATGCGTTCTTGTTTGCCTGACGCTTCTCAATTCGGTGAGCGTTCTGCTGGAAATTCGGACAGTCGGATTCGAAAAGCGAACGATTCCCTAAGCTGGGGTTTAGAGAATGAGAGGTGAGAGCTTTGGGCAATATCCAATAACTAGAACGTTGTGTGCGTCTAGTTTCTGAGGTTTCTCTCTGTTACGTTTGAAAAGTGGACGAACCCGACTATCTGGGTGGATTTGGGTATTCGTTGTGGTGTGCGAGTACTGATTACACAAAACATTAATTCAGTTTAATTTGAGATTCCAATTCAGTGTTTACGTGGAATTCGTCCATGAAATCGATACTCTCAATACGTATTCAAGGAGAGACTGACAGATTGTGTCATAATTTACTCTTTTGATTATTTTTGGTGTTTTGTTGGATGGGTCGTTTTGAGAAAACAGCAATTTAAAATGCAGCACTAAATGATCGATTTCAGAGAGCAAGTTGGAGTCTGAAACAAGATTGAGGTCGAGTAGTGATTGATTATGAATGAGTGATATATCTGTCAGGTACTGAATCAAAAGTGTATATGCTAAGCAGGGACGAGGCCTGTAAATGCAGCCCACAAATATGGAGAAACTAGAATATGAAATTGTTAGGAACAAATTATCCAAATCCAATACTATATACTCAGAAGCAAGAAAATGACAATGAGCAAAGTCAACCCTAAATACAATAAAATCCAACAATGGGGAATTCCAGATTTCCTATTTTTGAAAGGTTAAATTAAGTAATCTATTGTATAAAAGCACAAGTTATTTTAGTATATATCTTAGAAGTAATAAAGAAACAAGTACTGTGTTTTAAGGAATTTTACTTAATAATTGCGATTCGTAACGCGTTTCACTACACCGTAGCTTCTTCAGACGAATGAATGTACAGAAAATATAAATGAGAATATAAATATAAATGTTCTTGAGTAATTAAAAGCTTATTGGGTTGCTTCTTCTTAAGTGGTTATTTATGACAGGTATATCCAATAAAATTAAGGAATAGATTGCTCCCCGAAAAGATTCAATAGAGGTGAAGGGCTTAAATCGACTTGTTCATTGATGAGTCTACCTGAGTGTTTGTATTTATTGATTTCTAAAGTTTCCCAAAGATCTATCTTCCAAGATTTATTATCTGTATGCAAAATTTCAAACTGTGGGTCGAAAGAATGATTATTTTCTAAGAGATGATTCGCGTAATTTGAATCTGATTTTTTATTTGAAAAACTGCGTTTATGTTCCGATATTCTAATATTAAAATTTCTATGTGTTCTACCAATGTAGAAATTATCACAGTCATTACAATTCAATCTATAAACACCTGATTTATTGTTTTTACCTGATTTGGTTTTATTATTTTTATATATTTGCCTAAATTATTATTAGTTTGAAAGCTATGTTGAAATTATTGCTACTTAGAATGATTTCAGTTTCTCACTTGTAATGCCAACGTAGGTTAAGGTGTTGAATTTTGTTTCAATTTATCGACAGGGTAAACTTCATTCAGTGCGATTCTACTTTGTTTTTATTTAAAATATTATTTACTAGTTTGGGATTGTAACCATTATTTTTGGCTATTTGTTTAATCAAATTTAGTTCTTTGTTGGAATTTTCTGGTGATAACGGGATGTTAATCAATCTATGAATAAAACTATTGAATGCTGACATTTTATGTTGATATGGAACAATTTCGAATGAAAATGGAAAACATGTTTTCGCAATTTACCATAAGCCGTCACATACAGATATTATAATACATAACTCGTCGTGTCATCCATATCAACATAAAATGTCAGCATTCAATAGTTTTATTCATAGATTGATTAACATCTCGTTATCACCAGAAAATTTCAACAAAGAACTAAATTTGACTAAACAAATAGCAAAAATAATGGTTACAATACCAAACTAATAAATAATATTTTAAATAAAAACAAAGTAGAATCGCATTGAATGCAGTTTACCCTGTCGATAAATTGAAACGAAAATTCAACACCTTAACCTACGTTGGCATTGCAAGTGAGAAACTGAAATCATTCTTAAGTAGCAATAATTTCAACATAGCTTTCCAAACTGATAATAATTTAGGCAAATATATAAAAATAATAAAACCAAACCAGGTAAAAACAATAAATCAGGTGTTTATAGATTGAATTGCAATGGCTGTGATAATTTCTACATTGGTAGAACACATAGAAATTTTAATATTAGAATATCGGAACATAAACGCAGTTTTTCAAATAAAAAATCAGATTCAAATTACGCGAATCATCTCTTAGAAAATAATCATTCTTTCGACCTCAGTTTGAAATTTTGCATACAGATAATAAATCTTGGAAGGTAGTTCTTTGGGAAACCTTAGAAATCAATAAATACAAACACTCAGGTAGACTCATCAATGAACAAGTCGATTTAAGCCCTTCACCTCTATTGAATCTTTTCGAGGAGCAATCTATTCCTTAATTTTATTGGATATACCTGTCATAAATAAACACTTAAGAAGAAGCAACCCAATAAGCTTTTAATTACTCAAGAAGCTACGGTGTAGTGAAGCGCGTTACGAATCGCAATTATTAAGTAAAATTCCTTAAAACACAGTACTTGTTTTTTTTATTATTGATAATTTAATTTTACCAAGTAAAAGCCTCCCAAATTCAAATATCTTAGAAGTCCCTTATATTCGAACAACATAATTTTATTTATTCAAAAAATAAATAAACCGAAATTGCTTGTATTTGCTTGTTCGTCACAAACCTAAAGAAAGATTCTAATCTGCAACTTTCAGTATAAACGAAATAAAAGAAACATCTGTATTTCTCGAAGATATTCCGATCCCAAATACCATCAATCGATTCGATGCAGAGTTTATTTTTTTGAAAGGCGATTTTAATCCCTTTCATCGAGGTTTTCCTACAAATATGAGGTAACACATCTGGGGGTTTTACGCTTATCGTTCCTTCAAAGTGATCACGGCCCACTTAACTTCATTCTACTTGAGAATTTAATTGGAAATGGCGTTCCATTGTTGACTTATTCACAAGCGAGCAAGTTTAAGTTGGTCGAGATCGGTAGACGGCGAGACATTACCCGCTCGACCAAACACAAAAGGTTTAAAAGTTCTTCCAGGTAGTAAATTCCACTTCTTCAGAATGTAGTATACAAATACCTGAGATGCCAAATTAGTGAAACATAATACACATATTATATACGGGGTGACTCATCTTCAGGTATTTGCATCAATTTATTACTTATTACTTTTGTGAGGATATATGTAGACGACTCTGAGACTGGATTTTGTTTATCGCAAGATTATTTTCAAGGTCTGTTATGTCCTACATTGCTTAGGTTTTTCTTCTTTGCAAATTATTTTGTTTGAGATTTGATTTATATGTTTAGAAGATCTTTCATTAAATTGTCTCTAGTGAAATAGATTCGGCGGTACTATGTGATATGTAATTGACATTATAGAAAATACTAGTATTCAAGATGGTAAGTCACAGATATTTCGAGCTTTCGCTCATCACTGTAACTTTACATACATTGAAGATTATTTGAATAACATAAATTAGGATTCAGTTTTGCACAGAGATTCTCTTGATGATTATATTGATGCATTTTATTCGATAATTCGTGAGTGTATCGATGTATTTGTTAATAATAAAAACAAGTAATGTATTTTAGAAATTTCACTTAATAATTGTGATTCGTAACGCGTTTCACTACATCGTAGCTTCTTCAGACGAATGAATGTACAAAAATAAGAATGAGAATATAAATACAAATGTTCTTACGTTGGCATTACAAGTGAAAAACTGAAATCATTCTTGAGTAGCAATAATTTCAACATAGCTTTCCAAACTGGTAATAGTTTAGGCAAATATATAAAAATAATGAAACCAAATCAGATAAAAACAATAAATCAGGTGTTTATAGATTGAATTGCAATGATTGTGATAATTTATACCATGGTAGAACACATAGAAATTTTAATATTAGAATATCGGAACATAAACGTAGTTTTTCAAATAAAACATTAGATTCAAATTACGGGAATCATCTCCTAGAAAGTAGTCACTCTTTCAACCCACAGCTTGAAATTTTGCATACAGATAATGAATATTGGAAACTTTAGAAATCAACAAACACTCAGGTAGACTCATCAATGAACAAGTCGATTTAAGCCCTTCACCTCTATTCTATTGAATCTCTTCAGGAAGCAATCTATTCCTTAATTTTATTGGATATACCTGTCATCAATAATCACTTAAGAAGGAGCAACCCAATTACTTAAGAACATTTATATTTATATTCTCGTTCTTATTTTCTGTACATTCATTCGTCTGAAGAAGCTGCGGTGTAGTGAAACGCGTTACGAATCACAATTATTAAGTAAAATTCTTAAAAACACATTACTCGTTCCTATTATTGATAATGGAATTTTAACAAGTAAAAGCCTCCCAAATTCAAATGATGTATTTGTTCCTAAGGGAGTCTTTAGGACATCTTAGTATCCTGCATGGTTTTCTGCTGATCTAAAGGCGCTAGTTATGAGAAAGAAACTTGATCACAAGAACTTTAAACTACTTCATTTTTGAATCTCAGATCGCAATGCAAGCAGTGAACTAATCAATGATATCGTGATTATATTGCGGAAACTGAAATATCCATCAAATCTGATCCCAAACACTTTTGGAGTTTTGTTAATCAGAGAAATAGTGTTGGCTCATCTCCAAGTTACATGGTCGACTGTGGCATGGAGGGAGTGAAATTGTCAATCTCCTTGCAGATCATTTATCTTCTTCTTTCAACTCTCACATACCCAACTCAACTTTCGTGCCTTGTTGACTATGGCATCTGCTTGGATTTGAATAGTTGTCTGATCGCTCGAAGATCACTGAACTGAGGCAAAAATTCATCAGTGGACGGGGAATATTTATCAAAAATTGTGCGGCTTCACTTTCACAACCGCTCACTCTATCATTCAATAGATCTTTGCGTGAAGGATATTTTCCAACAATTTGGAAGTCGAGTTTTGTAACTCCCATACACAAGTCGGGAAGTAAGGTGGATGTACGCAATTACTGGCCGATCAGCTTTTTGAGTACAGTTCCAACGATCTTTGAGAGTATCATCCTTGTTGAAATTTCTTTTAAACTGGAGCAAATTCTTATTGACCAACACCATGGCTTTATTAGGGGCAGATCGGCAGTTACGAATTTGGTTCTATTTGTTCAGTTCTTAATGAGTTAAGTGAGGGGCATCAGGTTGATGACGCCTTTACGGATCTTATTAAGGCTTTTGATCGAATTTGTCATGTCGTTTTAGACATACTGAAGACTGGTGCAAAAAATCGGAAAGACCCTTCGTTAATATACAAGGCTACAAACAAGTAGCGTCATATTCACGTACAGCTGACCAGGTCATTTAAAAATATCTGATAGTGTGGCTGAAAAGCTAAATTTGTCAACGTCGAGACGATCACACGAATTGGGCATTTCCCAACCACTTTGCACCATATTTTGTATCTTGATCTCCATCTCCATCCCTATAAAGTGCAGTTAACACATGAATTGAAGTCAACTGACCACGAACAACGCCGTATATTTGCTGATTGGGCGCTGGAGATGCATAGTCGAGATCGTGCTTTTTTGAATTGAATTATTCTAAGTGATGAGGCCCATTTTCAACTTGAATATGTCAATAAACAAAACTGCCGCATTGGGAATCCGAAAACCCCAAAGATAAAATCGAGTAGCCTCTTCATTCAAAACGAGTGGCTGTTTGGTGCGGTTTTTGATCGGGAGGTGTTGCACTGAATGAAAATCGTGACAGAGCGATATTGACTGACTTTTTTGGCCCAAAGTGGATGATCTTGACTTGCAGGGTGTTTATTTTCAACAGGATGGTGCTACGTGCCACACAGCTGCAGGAAAAATGGCTCTATTGGAACAAAAAATCCCTAAACGAGTGATTTCTCACAATGGAAACGTGAATTGTGACCAAGATCAGATTTAACACCATTAGACTTTCTTCTTTGAGGCTACGTCGAGGATAATGCTCGATATATATATATTCATCCTCTCTGGCCGAAGGAGCATGCGATGATGTGAGAGCCTGTTTTCATGAATTTTTACGGAAAAAAATATTGTGACGAAACTACTCACCACGCCATTGGTGAATCACCCAGTATATATCGTCTTACCTTTGGTTTCATATATTATTGCAAAGGAATTAGGAAAAGTTGTATCTCTCTTCACAATAAGAGTCCATAAAATGTATGATTTGCACCCTTCAAATAGATGAAATGAAAGTAAAGAAGATAATATTTAATGATATTTCAAAATTACACTTCTCCATAGAAGACGAATTTACCACTTTGTCGTTTGGGTGGTTTTAAAAGTATTATTGGTTGGAGAAATCCCCCATTTCACTATTTTCCATCCAGGTTCATGAAAAATCAATATCCACTACCCCGAAGCGTCTAGTCCCCTTCAAGAATAAATTATTTTCCCACTTTCGCTGTTCTCTATCTCGAACGCTAGAGAACACGGAAATACTTAAACATTGTCAGAATGATGGAGTTTGCCTATTATGTTTACATTCTGTATTGGCAATTTGCTAAGTCAAGGTTCATAGAAAACGCGCGGAATCTTTCAATTTTGGAATAATCTGCAGAATGTTACAATGAATTTGTATTAACTTCGGTAGAAAAGAGGGAGCAATGATGATTCATTGCAGCGAATAAAAGACAAGCAAAACCAGTCAGAAACTACCATTTTTTCGATTTCAATAATGAAGTATTGGCACAATCACTTGCAGAAAGCTTCGTGTATAAATCAACTACAAATATTTCACACCCTTCTCAACCTCTCTGCAATATGTACCTGAGCATTATTCTACTTCTAAGCTAATTTCACTGAAATAAGCCCAAATAAGCTATATTCGAAATAGTTCGGGTGTAGAAAATACTAAAATTTATCACTAATTCTTGGTTACATGCAAATGACCTCTGTTAATTGTTTGGATTGCTTCTTCATCTGAGGAGTATAAAGATGAAACCTTGTTTCCAACAGCGCAGACACTTATTTAGGTTTACGAATGAAGTAGCCCAAAATGAAAAGTTGTTTTCTTTCACCTTCAGGGTCAATTGTCAACTAATGCACCAACCATTTCCATTCTCAAGAAAAATTATAAACATGCGTTCATATGAGATATTCATATGGCAATCTCTTTCATTTTAGTCAGCATGGATTATTTGAACATACATATATCCAGCATCGCAAACAATCCTATCACCTGATTATCATCGGCATGTATATCAATGCCGCAGTTGAGAATAACACTGGCAATAGGGACGTTAAAATGCTATAAAGTATGGTACCACATATACTCCCTTGCGGAGCGCCTTCTGGAATCATTTGAGACCTCGATATTTCATCACTCATCTCCACAACCTGATGACAACCATCAAGATAACCATCGAACCACAGGCGACTCACATCTGCAAACCATAATTTTTGAGAATAGCATATATCAGTCCGTGATTAATAAGATCAAATGCTTTGCTGTAGTCCATAATAACCAAACAAACTAATTGGATCAATTGCACCAGCAATATCAGTGGTAACCTTGGCAAAAGGTGTAACCTTGAGAAAATATAAAGCTGTTTTTTTCCAAAATGTTTATGCTTTCTCTGCTAGGCCAGTTATTTTCGGATCAACCTTGTATATCCATTTTGTTCATTTCACGGTCAATGCTCTTATTTTTTTTTATTCTTTTATTCATATACTATTCACAATTTTTAATTAATAATCGCAACACTATTTACATCCTCACTTAGCAATTTAAATTGTCTTATAGTGGTAGAACTATACTTAATATGATAAATTATGCATCCATCTTACTACTTAATTAATTCTATTATGAACTTCACACTGTATATTTTAGTATGTATAAAATACCTTAGATCTTTACAAAATTACTTTATTTATGAAAAGACATGTTCCAACGAGAATCGACAGGAATGTATTCGTTCATTTGCAAAGTATTTGAACGAGTCTATCGTCTAGAAGGGAAACGCGGCATGGGGGCCGGTTCTGAATTCTTCAATGAATCATGGGCATCTTTATTTCCATTTGCGGTTTTCTATAATTTATTAGGCCTAGTACTGGACGCTCACGAAACCACAGCGTTGAAATAAGATACTATTAATATCTCATTTTGAATATTTAATTTAATTCAATTTCTATTCGTCTGATCGTCTGGAAATAGAATGATAAGGTCAATGTAATTGTTGATGGACTGTTAATTAAGTCTAGATATGCAGGTGATATGGAGATAGGTATAATGAGGATTCGCGAAAAGATTTCGGTATCGCAACTGTCTGCATCACGTTGCTTAGGATTCGAAATAAAAGCTCCCAAAACTTCCATTATAACTTCTTCAGTTATTCTTTTTGCAACTTCTGCTACAATCTTTGAAATATAGACATTTGGGGTTGCGAACTGTCAGAAAAACAAACAGAATAGTTTCCATAATTCACGAACATTTTTCATTGGGCAACCAACAATGTGAATTAAATAATGGATTTATTTTAACATTCATTGTTTTGAGTATAGAATTGAAAACATTTGAGATGTTTTATGTAAATTCGCACTAGATGAAACCACAGAATGCTCAAAGAATTTTCATTTCCGTCAGTATATTTTTCGCAGACGAAGATCGACAAGAGATCTGCTCGCCTAGGTCACTCATGTTTGTACATCAACGATGGAAAAGCATGGGGAATCTAGAGCAATACCCCTCGACATCTCTAAAGTCTTCGATAGGGTTTGGCATGCAGGCTTGTTGAATAAACTTGCTGCAGATGGGCTTCCCGAAAAATAGCGGGGTTGGATGAGAAGCTTTCTTTCAAATAGATCAATACAAGTTGTGTTCGACGGTATAACATCTGATTGTTTCCAGTTGCAAGCAGGAGTACCTCAGGGATCCATTCCTTCGCCAACCTTGTTTTTGCACATAAACGATCTATTACCTACAGAGAACAAGATTATCGGTTTTGCAGACGACTGTTCCCTGGTTTCGTCTTTCAGTAGTCTTCAGCCGATTGCAGTTGCAGAATCTCAGCGTCTGAGATGTCAAGAAATTAATAACTTAAACTCTGACTTACAGAGGATATCTAAGTGGGGTCAGTTGAACCTGGTGAACTTCAATGCAAGCAACTACGTTGTCTAGAAAGGTCCCCGCTTGAGAACCTCCTCTAACGATGCAAGGCCAACAAATTGCATCCAAAGATTCGATGCACCTTCTCAGAATAACGGACAACTCCGGGTTTTGCTGGCATGAACATGTATCAGCAATAACTAAGTCGGCATCAGCTAAACTTAATTTTCTTTTCAGAGCCAAGCGATACTTCACAACATCTCAGATGTTGCTTCTATATAAGGCACAGATTCGACCTGCTTTGGAATATTGTTCCCATGTATGGGTATCTGCGCCCAAACATTCGTTACGGATGTTGGATAGTGTGCAAAAACGGGCTGTGCGCCTCATCGACCACCCGTAGATCACACTCGATCTCCAACCGCTGGCTCTCAGAAGACAAGTTGCTGACCTTTCTCTGTTTTACAGATACTTCCACAGAAGATGCTACAAGAAGCTGAAAGACCTTGTTCCGGAAAAACTCATGTTTTGCCGCAACACTAGACTGGCTAGGAGTTCTTATCATATGGCGGTACATTTAACGACCCCTCGAGTCTCTCTCTATAAGAATTCCTTCGTTTACAGGGTCGGTGAGTTGTGGAACTCGCTTCCGTCCAGCATCTTCACAACATCCTACAATTTTGCCTTCTTCAAGAAGCGAGTGAACAGACACCCCAATTCTTCTCAGGCACCCACTGGTGCTGAAAACTGCGGAAAAGAAATGTTACCAAAAGAGACTTTCGAGGAAACTTATATCAATGTAGGAATTCAATGGCGTCCTGTGAAAAAGTTCAGTGGAGATGATACTAGAAAAATATTCTCTTGTAGATTTTCACAACAGTGTTCAATACCGAATCGCGTAGAACTAAATGATTGACCTAATTTTCAAATTAGAGGCCAATAGCTCGAAAAAATTTATCAATTATAAAGTATCTGTCTTTTTAGAGTTAGAGGAAGAGTCAACTTTTCGTTGGAATAGTGTATATATCTACAGCTTGACGGTAAAATAAACATACAATTTTACATATTCAAAAATCATCGAACGGGTCAAACTAAGTTTTCATCTCAAAAACAAGACAAGAGCACACAAAGAACATATCATACAAACTTTCATCATTCAAATTTCTGCACTCAATTTTTCTAAACACTTTCTCAACATGACTGTGCCATAAATTCTCTAATAAAAATTAGATGAGAGTATCTATGACTCTATAACATTCTCTGATAGGCAGGTGATTCTAATCCAATTTAAGAATGTTGCAACTGAAATTTGGAATAACTGCCATATGTCTGAAGCTGAGAGACGGAGAATTTTAAATCACCTGCTTTTAATGGGCACTTCGCAACAGAAAACATTACTTATACCTACCATATATAATCAACCATGATTGTCAAGCAAGGATGTGCGTTCCTTTTATCTTTACTGGGTAAATAAAAGCATAAAAAATGTATTAACGGCATTTCGTTTCAAACAACTAAAACCAATAATTATAGATTTTATTTGTTATTTTTGTATTTATTTGTATGTCATAGATATATTCATTTATAAATATGATATTTCCCAAACTCTTACTTGAACATATACATATAGCACCTAGATGGGTGAACATCTGTATGTGCCTTGACAATATCCAAAATTGATGAGAATATCAATGAATAAAATATAAAAATCGAAAAAAAACTAACTAATTGGGACAAACAAAAAAAGTCTATGTTTTCGGTGGTCTATGTGGTCTATGTGGCCACTATATCCTACTGTCACCCCTTTTTCAACGAAAGCAATTATTCGACCCCTCTGCACATCGGAAAATCCAACGTAAGGCTTTTTTTAATTTTGAAATTCATCGTTTCAAATCTCATTGACGACTGAGTAAAATATCCCGAACATGTGGTGATAAGTCAACATTTCTTACCACACTATCCAGTTTAATTACAACAAAAAAATTCATTCTTCAGAAGTTGTCAAAGATGGTTAAAACCAATCAATAATGTGAAATACCGAGTGATTCCATATAAATTTGGTTGTGTGTATAATTGTGTGTAAAAACCTCTGCAAAAGATCTACACATCTCTTAACCACCAACAACATATTTGTCATTATATGTCATAGAACAAGTACAACAACTTATGAATTTAAATGAGATAAAAAACACAAGGTTTAACTTTAATCTACACTTTATTTGAAAAAATTAGACGACGTTTCGCTGACACAGCAGCTCTATCAAGAATGACAAACAGAATGAAGAGTATGGTATTATAAACAAATCGTAGAACAAGTTGGATGAGTAACAGGAAAATCCACACCGTGCCATTGTACAGTTAGTATGAAAGGTAATAAAACTAATTAAACAAGTTAAGTAGGGTGAATAATTCACATCTACCTGCTCATTCAAAAGCTTGTCCGAATGTTTGTATCTATTTATTTCTAATACTTCTAGGAGATCTAACTTTAAACTTTTTGATTTTATATGTAATATGTCAAAGTTTTATTGAATGAATGGTTTTCTTTTATTAAGTGGTTTGAATAATTTGAATCAGATTTATTTTTATCGAAGCTACGTTTATGTTCAGATGTTCTTATGTCAAAACTCCTATAGGTCCTACCGATATAAATTTTATCACAAGAACCGCAATTGAGTTTATAGATTCCTGATTTACTTGATTTTTCAACACGAGATTTATTATTTTAATATGTTCACCTAAGTTATTAGAAGTTTTGAAAGTTATATTTAGATTTTGTTTGACGAGAAAGGATTTAATATTTGTACTTGCAGAACCGCAGAATGTTAAACTGTTGAATATTTTATAGTCTTTATGAATAGGATATACTTCATTTATTGCTTTCTGATACAGTTTTTACGAATGATTAGATCTATCACATCCGGATTATATGAATTATTAAAGGCTATCTGTTTGATGATGTTTAACTCTTCATTATAATCTTCTACTGATAAAGGTAAATTGAGTAACCGATGTACCATGCTGTTTAAAGCTGCAACTTTGTGTTGAAATAGATGTAATGAGTAGTTATGTAAAATTGTATCAGTATGTGTTGGTTTACGAAAGACCGAAAAAACATGATTATTATTTTGTTTAGTGATTTTGAGTCCAAAAATTAATTCCATCCATTTGAACATTAAATTCACGATAGAAATTGAACAGAACGATTCATTAATTTGACATTAAGCTTTTTTGGACTTCAATAAAATCACTAATTAAAATCAAAAGTTTAAAGTTAGATCTCCTAGAAGTATTAGAAATAAATAGATACAAACATTCGGACAAGCTTTTGAATGAGCAGGTAGATGTGAATTATTCACCCTACTTAACTTGTTTAATTAGTTTTATTACCTTTCATACTAACTGTACAATGGCTCGGTGTTTCCTGTTATTCATCCAACTTGTTCTACGATTTGTTTATAATACCATACTCTTCATTCTGTTTATCATTCTTGATAAAGCTGCTGTGTCAGCGAAACGTCGTCGAATTTTTTCAAATAAAGTGTAGATTAAAGTTAAACCTTGTGTTTTTTATCTCATTTACATAACATTACATTATCAATTTTTTAGTTTTCTTAAAGCTGACCAACAACATAATCATACATTTTTCTTTATAGGTCCAATATGCGGGCCAAACTCTTGCTGTGGAAAAAACCTCGAGAATGACCTGAAGAAGCTCAACCACAGACACATAAATCACTACGTCAAAGACTCCATCAACAAAGTTTCATCTTTGATAGAAAACAGAGCGAAAAAATTCGATGGTAAGTTAGAAATCAACAAATAAAAATGCTCTGATTTCCTCTCACACTGTATTTCTCCACAGATTTCTTCAAGGAAATGATGGTGAACTCCAAACGGGAGTTCCACGAAATGTTCGAGAGGACTTACGGAAAAATCTACCTCCAAAACTCGGACGTGTTCAGTGATTTCTTCGAGGAACTCGAAACGTATTACAAAAAGGTTCAGTGAGACTGTCGGATACCATGGACAACTTCTTTGGAATTCTGTATCAACGTATGTTCACCGTTATCAACAGCCAATACGACTTTGACGATAAGTATTTGGAATGTATATCTGAACATATGACGGAAATGAAACCTTTCGGTGATATTCCTCACAAACTTGGAGTGCAGCTTCGCAGATCATTTGTAGCGACTAGAACATTTTATAAATCACTTGTTCAAGGAGCACAAATCGCTGATAAGCTTGGTGACATTGTAGTGGACGAAGAGTGTGCCAATGAGATGACTAAAATGCAACAATGTGGATTATGTACGTCCCAGCAAAGTCTTGGACCTTGTGCTGATTATTGTACGAATACCTTAGAAGATTGTTTGAAATATCACACCAGTTTCAGCAGGGATTGGGACAGGTTTATTGGTAAGTATTCATTTTGTGAATAATTAACTGTGTCTCTTCTTTTCTTTCGTTCGGCTACAAGGTTGCATTGCTTCATTAGTGTCCCAAGTGTTTATAACAGAATCGCCCACTTCCCATCACATATATTCTTTGTACCATGGGGATATAAATAAAAGTTTCCTAGAATATTCAACCGCAAACATCAATTGTACTTTTCGACTGATTACACCAATAGCAATTATGATGATTGAGTTATGGCACATGATATTAGCGTAATTTTTAATGACGATTTCAAATCCGTGAGTAAACCTTGTGTATCATCTGTAGTTTAGAAAATATCTATGTGTTGGTATGACTAAAAGTGAACCGTATTAAAGAAAAATTTGAATAAGGTGAAGCTGATCTCTTTGTGAAAAGAAGTGAATAAATAAATAAATACTTTATTAACGTAATAGACCTTTGAAAATACTGAAAAAATAATAAAAGTATACACCTAAATAACAAAATACCTACAGAAATAACAAAACTCAATAGTATAATAGCAATAATATAAAATTAATTAAGTAATATCCCAATAACATATTGACAACTAATTATTCAAAATGGACCACTTGAGTGTAGTTTTAAAATTAGAAAGTCTATAAGGAAAAAGATCAATGTCATCAACTACTGAATTCACCCTACTGCATATTTTCGTGAGAGGGGAGTATTGACCATAATTTGTTCGATAGAAGTCGTTATGCAGCAAATTGCTGAGTCCACAATACGACATGGAATGTGCAAAGAAAAAAGTTCTAGTACACCAGGACAATTTATATAGGAGTTCATCACCTTGTATGCAAACATCACATCAAAATAGACTCTACCATATAGAAGGTGTGGCAAGCCAAAGAGAGTCAATGATGTTCATGGAATGCAATTCCACTCTTAAAGCATAACAGCTTAATGAACTTCCTCTGCACTCGCTCCATTCTACCCATACGGGTGGTATATGTGGGTGACCATACAACACCACAAGAAAACGTACACTAGAAAATGATTTAGTCGATCTTGAAACAAAACCAAGTAGCTTGTTTGCTCGAGCAATTATTGAATCGAAATGAGGGGTGAAAGATAATTTAAGGTCATT
This sequence comes from Cryptolaemus montrouzieri, assembly GCA_013387265.2. NCBI lineage: Eukaryota > Metazoa > Arthropoda > Insecta > Coleoptera > Coccinellidae > Cryptolaemus > Cryptolaemus montrouzieri. The sequence goes on along the minus strand of JABFTP020000144.1, from coordinate 1,886,850 downwards.
AACAAATAAGAGGAACAGAATTGGTCCAAAGTGAGTACCCTGACCAACTCCAGATGTGGCATCAAACGGATCAGAATAGAAGCCATTGCAAGTAACCTGCTGAGATCGACCGGAGAGATAGTCCCTCAAACATGACAAGAGGGGGTCCTGAATACCATACAATCGCAACTTGAACAACAGGTAGGAAATCGATGCAAAACGAATGCTTTTCTGATGTCAGTATATATGCAGTCCACTGGAAAACCACTCTCTATAAAGGCATTACCATAGTTTGTAAAAAAGAAAAGATTAGACTCAGTGGATTTGCCTCGAATGAAACCATGCTGCTCGTCAACTATCACTTACTCTACATGAGATAAAACAATTTCCGAGAGAATTTTGTCAAAAACTGTAGGTTAGATTAGAACTATTAACACAAATGGGACAGTAATTAAGGATGTCAGATTTCGGACTGTTTTATGGATAGGAATCACATTGGAATTTACACTTGGAGAGGAACAAACCGAAAATGGGACGAATAACATACAAATATTGCTCATATTGGGTACTTTCATTGATTAAAACTTTGAAAGATAGGTGATACAACTTCAAGTTAAAACTATTAAAAATCTTTCGCTCAACAAGAGAAAATAAAAAACTACATGTAGGTAATGAAAATTAAGTTAAATTCATTAAAAATCTCTCGTTCACAAGTGATTATCACAACCAGTTAAAACGCAAAAGAAATTGATCCAGCAAAGAAATTCTGTTTTACAAAAACCTTATGTTAATTGACATATTATCCATCATATAAATTTCAAAATGCACTGTTACATAAAAAGAAAAAGTATATTCTATGTCAATACAAAGTTCATACGCAAGAAAAAGAAGAAAAATCAATGCATACAATGTGACCTCCAACAATATCTCACCTATAAAGTTATTGTTATTTCGGAACTGAAGCGTTACGACCAATGTTGAAGCGCTGGCGAAAGCGCCGCTGCACGACAATGATAGACTCTCCCGATTTAAATACTCTTTAACTGCTATACTCTTTTGTCCAGTGTGAACTGAATGGTAAGTCCTCCCGAGTGGATAACCTCAGCTGCTCCCCTCTACTCACTCACCGTTACGTGAACTACCCGTTCCATTACGCCCCACCCTGTACTTTCAATGTCCCATCTCGCGTGGACACCTGGTATACTTTATACATTAAGTAATAAGGTCGCTTTACTTAAAAATTTTGTTTGTTTACATTCTCAAGAATGCAGGCCGAACCAATGCAGCGGCGATATCATTTGAAAACATACTTTAGGCGTAGTAGTAATGAGGTGTATTTTACTTTTTATAAGTCTATTTGACGAATCGTTTACGAAGGATTTTGAATCCTATTTATTAATACATAAGCATGTACCGATTAGATTCGTGAATATGGGAATTGGAATGTAGAAACCGCGAATAAGAATCTTTTGCTGTATATTTCACTATAAAGTTAATTTCAATTGTAGTTTTGGTATTTTAAATATCGAACAGAATAGCGTGGAATCTATTCAAAAGTTTCTCCATTATGCGTATGATCCAAGTATGAAATTTTTCGTACCGTCCAAGGTATTATTATTATTATTATTATCAGTAGATGAGAGTTTAGGTTAGAACCTATAAACTCACTCACAAAAAAAATGCATAATGCTAAAACTGGGAAACACATAGCGTTTAAGCGATAGCTGCATTCTGGAGTTGCGATCTAGAGTCCAAAGCATTCTTGAAACTATTAACACTAGGAGCGTTTATTACTGATTCAGGAAGACTGTTCCACACACGAAACACCCGATTTGATATGAAATGCTGCTGACAAGGAATCTTGAAATTTTCTCTCGTAAGTTTCAAATTATGTACACGGAAGCGATTATCCTGGTTAAGTTGGTAGAGACTTCTGAGGTCAACATCGAAGAACGAGTGAAGGGCTGGTAAGTTATTATGAGATCGCCACGTAATCGACGATCAGCGAATGAAGAAAGGTCGAGGAGTTTCAGCCTTTGGTTGTAGTTTGGTCGGGGACGTGAGATACAATATGGAATCCTTGTTGCTCTTCTCTGGATATTTTCGAGAAGTTCGATATCTCGAACCAGCCAAGGGCACCATACAGGACCCCCATATTCAAGAATTGGTTGAATATATGTCCGATAAAGGAGAGAAAAAGTAGACAGGTCACATCCAGAAAAAGAACGCTGTAACATGGAGAGAAGTCGCTTCGCCTTTGCTGATGTATGCAAAATATGTTCTAACCAGGATAAATCGTTAGAAATAATTACGCCCAGATTTGAATGACTACTGCAACTAGTGATGGGTTGACCCGCGAGAAAATAGGAATTCGTCGGGTTATTTCTCCCCATGTGAAAAGTACGACACTTTGAAAGATTTAATGGTAGAAGCCAGTCGTTAGACTATTCGAAAATTCTGTTCAGGTCATCTTGAATAGTCGTACCGTTGGTGAGAGAATTGTTATAAAGCTTAGAGTCATCAACGAATAAAAAACAGTCAGAAGCGACAATCGAGTGGAGGTCAGCCGTATATAAAAGAAACGGCATAGGTCCAAGTACTGAGAGAGAATCACCAACACGAACTCGGAAAGTTCTACCCATTAGAAAACCATCCAGCCAAGAAAGAAGCTCGAGCTTGAGGAGAAGACGCCTATGAGGAACACGGTCAAAGGCTCGGGAAAAGTTGAGGTATATCAAATCGATTGGGGTGAACTCGTCAAGCGTCCACCTCCAAGCATCAACGCATTTCAGTAAATTTGTAATAACTGAGCGGCCACGGATTCTTAAAAATGGGTGTGATCAAAGCACATGACCATACAGATGGAATACAACCTGCAGCAAAAGATCGAGTGAAGATGACGGATAGAGGTGATGAGAGAGATAACGCACAGTACAAGAGCCGAAACTCCGTCTGACCCAAGAGCCGTTGCTGCTTTAACGAAGGAGAGATGCTTTTCAACTATAGGAAAAGGAAATTCAACATCACTCAAATCGTCCACAACTCTTGGAGTTGACATATCAGGAACTCCGTCTGGCTCAACTGTAAACGAGGAAGCGAAGAAATCTGCAAAAACTTCAGCTACCTCAAGAGGATTTCTGCATAAATTTCCGGCAGAGTTCTTCACTTGGGGAGTTGCTACTTTCGTTGACACAGATGACCGTAGATATTTAAAGAAACGTTTTAGGTTGTTGAATGAGATCAGGTGAGATTCGAACTTTCATTTAGCTTCTTTGAGCTTAGCAGACAACAGGTTAGAGTAGTTCCTGTGCGCCACGTACTCAGCATCATTCCTTCTCCGGCAATACCTTTTCCAAATCGATTTTTTGTGTCGAATCATTCTCAATATGTCGCGATCAATCCAAGGTTTCGTAGGAATGTCTACAATAGTGATATAAGTTGATAGACTCTCGGAGAAGACCTTCCACAAATCGTTCACGACGACACAGGGGATAAACAAGTCGTGGCAGTTCACCTCATCCAGACAGGCGTTAAGGGCTATGTAGTCGATTTTTTTAATGGTCAGGGTACATTTTTTACTAGCAATTGGGAAAGAGAGTTGAAGTTTTGAGACAATTGCGACGTGATCGGACCTGCCGAACGGTGGGCGATGAGAGAGATAGTAAACCAAATTTAGGTCGTTGACCAACACTAAATCAAGGAGAGATGGATTCTGTTCCGTTCTGAATCTAGTTGGTTCCTTGACTAGTTGGAGGAGCTCGGCATCTTGAATCAAGGACGAGACGAGGAACCTCAAGTGGCCACCTCATCCGGCAGATTGAAATCACCCGCAACAAATAGAATTTTACGAGCACTGGACAGATCGTTCAAGTAGTCGCACATGTAACGGTCGTCTGGACACTGGCGGGGTCTGTGAAGGCATCCGATGGTAATCAAAGGTGTTCCTTTCTCAGAGATATCAATGAAAATATTATCAATACCGGGGAAGTTGGCCGAAAAGGAGGAGACGACGATCTCATTTTTTGCTTAGATGCAAACACCGCTGGTATGTTCTTGATTCTATCCGAATTTTAGAGACTAAAGTGTTGATGTAGAACTAACAAACTCCTTTGAAATATTGGCAATCATATGCGAATTGGTAAATATTAATCTCAGCCTAATTCTTCGTATTCAGTGATATTACAGTTAAGGATGTAGGTATTAGAAATGGGGACTAAATGTGCAAGATTAATTTCTGTTCAAATCTTGCTTGGTTTGCTGGAGTTGACTTCTTCAGCCACTTCGTTTCTTTTTCTTTTTGTTTCTCATCAATTTGTTGAATAATGAAGCAATTCTCGTAGTTGAAATGAATAATCATCTACCACAATACCCAAAGCGCGCCCTTTCGACCAACCAAAGCAATAACAGTTTGGTGATATGTGTAATATCGACGTGCGTACATATTCAAAATTGTTCGCAAACCATAAACCTCATGAAACCAAAACTCAATTAGAAACAAATAATGCAAGCGGAGTTTAAATCGAAAAAGTTTCGTGGTGACCGCCAAGCGAACGAACCAACAGAAATGTCGTTTGAAACTAATGTGAAATGTCGCCAAATAAAGTGACTCGAAGCGGAACTGGTTTGTCGCTTATTCAAGAAATGTGGGCTTTAATTACCATCAAATCAACATTATTTATTTCGTGTCAGGCCTCATAAAAAATGCGATCAGGAATTTTAATTACTTTTGGAGAAGATTTCGAAGAAATAAATTCCTAATTTTAATTGCTGCATTTCAATAAATGTCTATGAATCAGTGCGACAAATATGTATACGAGGTTTGTTGGAAACGTTGAATAGACGCTCTTCAAGTTTTGGAACCACTTCATCTCGTTAAAGGTTCGAAACGTATCATTCTAAGGATCTCTTCAGGATTAGAGACAAAAAAATCACAGGAAGAATTATCAGGAGAATATGACCGTACAGTAAAAGCTCCTTATTCGAGCTTCCTACGTTCGCTTGTTCACTATTCTCGGATGAAAAAAATAGACCTTATTACTTCTACGCCTAAAATATATTTTTGAATGATATCGCCGCTGCATTGGTTTGGCTTTTCCTTTAACATAAGCCGCCTTCGACGCGGCCTTTGTTTTTGAGAATGTAAACAAACAAACTCGTTAAATAAAGCGACCTTATTACTCAATGCATAAAGTATATTATTGAATGCCACTTATTGAACGTTCCATCCTTTGGTAAAAGCTGCTTTGCGTTGTTTATTGTTTCATTTTCCATTCGTTACAAAAATTGTAATACATTTCCACAGTTTTCTTCCTAATTTATAAAATCACCTGAAAACATGAAAAACGAGTTTCGATAGGAAAAAATCAATGTTACTGCTAAAAGTGAAAATAAACATTACTGCTAGTTTACGTCTTAGAGCAGGGGTGCTCAAACTTGAACTGCTGGCGATCTAGCTTAATATTTTTAGACTACCGTAAAGTGGGGTGACATTGATCAATTTTGAACAACTTTTGTTAATATTTTCAACAATTTTTATTATATTTCTATTTTGTTTTTTAAACCTCCTTAGATTCCTTCAGTACTACCGAATTTAGGCCTCAACTTAAGCCAATCATTCATCAGTATCTAGAAAAAAAATAAAACATGAGTGATCAATGTCATACCCCTAAGTGGGGTGACTTTGATCAGGCCTCTTTTATTGCATAGAAATGCTGGAGAATATGTTAGAAATGATTAATGTCTCCCTCTTCGAAATCGGTGTTGTGGAACAAAAGTTATTGGATAATTTGTATGAGGGGTGAGATTGATCAGACGGGGTGACATTGTTCAGCTCAATTACTACGGAATAAAAAGTGATTCAGAGGATATCATTTATTTAAAAAATACGGAAATAAACATTTAGCATTCCTTGATATTTTTATCATGTAGAAAATCATATCTTATTCTGTTTAACATTTTAACAAACAGGGTACCTAATAAAATAGAAAAATAAATATTTAGCCGAGCATTTAGCATTCCTTGATATTAATGTCATTTGGAAAATGATATCTTATTATTCTGTCTGATATTTTAACACACTTAGGGTCTGGTAAAAGTGCCACAATATCACCAATTTGCACTGTTGAAACATCATTCTCGACGAGTTTAAATACACTTCGCGAATGAGCAGACTTTAAACCGACAACTTCAAAGACGTTATCTTTTAAAACTTTCTGAATGAGGCACACATAGCGAAATTCTGTTTTCTTTCTTGAACCAGATAGAAATTTAACTAAGACGAACTTTCCGAAGATAATATTGTCTAAAGTTGGCTCGAAATATTCTATAGGGTCTGCCGTCGGTTCATCTATAGATTCATCGTCTTCTGAATTATCATCTAATTGTATATTCTCATTTTCCTCCTCGCTGGACGAAAGTTGAGTACTCGGACCAGCAACAGATTTTCCTGGTTCAACATGTAAAAGCTTCTTTCGCTGTCTCTGAGGTCTATTGACATTATACCTTTGAGTTTTTAGAAAATCGGTGAGACTATCCGCAACATTAGCTTCTACATTGTCAGAAGTGTTACCTGGTAATTTTGAAGAACTCGATCAGGATTGAAAGGCACAAGACCGCAAGCTGCAAATCCAGAAATGAGATTGCGTGTAACACCGCTTCTTTCTTTAGAGTTGTCCTTAGGCAGAACTTCGTCCATGTTAATAATGCACTGTTTCAGTAGAAGAGGAAATTCGTTCTTAGGAATCCCAGAAGTTTTGGAATTTCTAACTTTCCAGGCTGATAGTGTTTTCCTCCAACTTTCTTTGAATGGACGAAAAAGCGACATCCAAAGGCTGGCAGATATGGGTGCAGTTGGGAGGGAGACAAACAAAAGAAATGTCATTTTCTTCACACGTTCTCAGTACTTCTGGATTAAAGTGTGAGGCCAAATTATCTCCCAAAAGGACTTTTCGTCCATTTAACCTTTTAGCGTGTGGTAGAAAAACTGTGGAAAACCATTCGTGAAATGTGGGCATATCTATCCAACCGTGCGAAGTTCGGTTGAATCGAGTACCTTGCGAGCAGCATATCTTATCACAGCATGGTTTGCCCCACAAGTTTTCGGCCTTGTATATTAAATAGGGCGGCAGTAGAGTGCCTGATGCTGATCCACACATCATTAAGGTCGTTGATGATTTTGAATGGTTGCAAACTTTTTCTGGGTATTTTGTACCTCTACGATAAATGCGCAACTTTTTCCCTGGATCATCTGTAACATTTGATTCATCGTAGTTAAACACATTCTCCGGGGGAACACCATCCAGGGTGACTCGCAAGTTGTTGAAATAGTCTCTTAGTATGGAAGGAGTCACCTGACTCTGTTTCGCACTAATGTTGGACGATAATCTTTTTCCTGCGACATGTTGGTGCCTCTTAAGGAAACTGTTGACCCAGTCTTTACCAGGCAAGTTATTGTTGAATTTGTAAATGTTTCTACCACTTTTATCTAAATAACTTTTCAGGAACATTCTTAGATCTTGTGGAGACAAGGGAAATCCCCAGTCTGCGCATTTCAGTATATTCGTCAAAATGGCTCTCTCTTCAATGTTTGATAGTATTGTCTGCCCGCCGATTTTTTGAATCTGCGCCCATGAAATCTGTTGTTAAGGGTACCATAAGAAACATTGTAAGTGCGAGCTGCTTGGCGCATAGAAAGTGTATTATTTGTAACGTCTCGAAGGGCATTTTCTAGTTGTTCATCAGAAAAATTGTTGTAAGTTCTGCTGCCTAGCTTTCGCGTATATGTTCTGCCCATTTTTCAGTTTTCTGATTCTAAAAGTAAAAGAAACAGGTAGACATTAAAATCTGAAAACGATGGGGCGAGATTGATCACTTCTTGTTATTGTTGATCAATCTCGCCCCGTTTTGTTCAGGTCATTTTCGCGCGAAAAGTACATATCAACTAACCTTCCAAATTGAGCGCAGCCTTCACAATCGATGACAGGTAAATATCTTATGGTGCACAATCCTCGACGATTAACGAGTTTTTCCCGGGCAAGAAAAGTTTGCGACACTCAAATTTACACGTTTTTTGACACGAAACTTTAGAACGCTGTAGAACGAAACTTTCCTTACACTGTCGCGATATGTACTGCTGGATCGAAAGCCTAATGTGTTTACTATCGCCTGAAAAAAGCTGCCTGAGAATCAAAGCAAAGGTGGTGGGGAAATTTAGAATTGAACACAAAATGGCAGCGCGATCAATCTCACCCCGCGAGATTTATCTCACCCCACTTTACGGTACTGAGAGGCTGCAAGTATGTGTGATGTAAGGTTGTCGTACATACACGATACACCCTAACTACCTACCTAGGTAGGGTGTGCCGTAGCATATATAGATATTAGCTTTCCGCGCAATATACATTATTTTAGTAAAGGTTAGGGTTAGGTTTAGTCAGGTTCTTATCTATAATATATCTATCTAATTATCTGCTATGTCCTGACTTATGATTTCAATAAGCCTTGTGACAGTCGGACGAGATAACTGAAGTTCTCTAATAGCGGACATGAAAATTCTCCAAATAAAGTCTCACCGGCTTCAATAAATGCTTCTTTCAAACCGATCCATCTTCGAATGGTTTCTTGTGTTTCGCCAATATATGACATATTTTAAATGACGCGATCGTAGCAGCTTTCGATTGTTTGGCTAGTCTTGTGAACATGGTTTGTTCTTTTTTCAAACAAGATATCAAATCATGTACTTTTCGTTTTCTCAATTCTCTCTGTGGCGTAAAATCCTTTTCATAGTTTTTATTAACCGTTTTATGATGCCTCTCTAAGTTACCATGCTTAGGTATTGCAACTGACGCACGACAAATAAGACAAATGCACTTATCCTTCACCATACAAAAGAAAAATTCTTCCTCCCAATCCTTCTTAAAATGATACGTTTTAGATTTCTTCGCTGCACTCATTTTGTACTATTTAATAATAAGCTTTGTATCGACGTAGTATTGCCTTCAAGTTACAACTCAGAACGACTCCAATTCCTGCATGCGCAACATTTATATCGGCGTGAACGAAAGTCTCTAATGTTCCCGTCAAAAGCGCCGCCCGAAATTTCTATAAAAGCGGCAAGAATCAAAAACGCGGCTTTTCTTTGACAAGTACCGCGCGTTCCTTTGATGAAGCCGCCTTTTGCCGCTAGCAGAGTGTTATTTTATTACGTAATAAATGTTTGTAGTTTATTTACATACTTATTAAAAATTATTCTTTCTGTATTCGCTGTATTCTGTATTCAGTATTCGCGAATAGAGAACTTATACTGCACTAGAATTGAAATTAACTTTATAATATAAAAAATACAACATGCAAATCCACTTAAAATAAAAAATAGAAAGACACCTCATAAACAACGTTATAAAAGAAATAACAACATAAGTTTTTCGATGGGCTCACGAATTTGACAAGCACCCGTTTTTCAGAGGAAGAAACGAAATTATTAAGTAAAGGTTTCAAAGATAAAGTTCAACCATTTCAAATGCGTGAAAATTTAGAGCAACTTTGTGTTGATATGGAAAAATTGCATTCAGAAATGTTGATGATAATAAACAGCCTATTAAACGTCTTCTATACTTCCAAAACTGAAGGGTTTGCATCAAGATCATCATATCATAAAAACTCAATCAAATGAATAACAAATGTTCGGAATAACTTTTCACCGAAGCAGATAAAGCTAATACCGTAGAAGCATAAAGAAATTAAATTATATCTCTAAAAGACTTTCTCAATTCCCAAAATCTATCTAAAATTTCTTCTGATCCAACTATTCAATTCCAAAATAAAATTGAATATTTCTTAAAATATTCAACTTTTACTAAATAACACAACCAAGCTTTCACTAAAGTGGAACTATATTTTATTAAAAAAAGAAATGAAGTCATGTGGTGTCCATAACTCTTATTAAAGTCCAAATTAGTAAAGCTATCGAATATTGAGACTCATCAAACTTAAGTCACTTGTAACGATAAACAACTCGTACAAACACACTTTCAGTCCCCAGCTAAAAAAGATGACTTGAAAGACGTGCAAAGCAACTAGCTATTAGTATTCTAATCAGTATCATTCAAAACCATTTTTGTGGATAATCCATTTTCATTTCTTCTGTTAATTTGTTTGGATTGATGCCTTCTTTTTAACTCCAACGTTTTTGCATTTTGAAATAATTTATATATAATAATCCATTTGAAAATTTTTCTGAATACAAATCTTCAGGTGCAGCATCCGTTTCCAAGAAAAAAATAAACAGCAAACTTTGTTTCTATAATTCATGATGCAGTTTGTGACAAAGTCATTCGGCACGAAATTATTGTCTATTGTTCATACATTAATAGAAACCATTTTTTTCAGATGGCCTAGACAAAGTAGCGGACAGATTACTCGGTCCCTTCAATATCGAAGGCGTCGTAGAACCCCTGAACATAAAAATCTCTGAAGCCATCATGAACTTCCAGGAGAGTGGAACGGAGGTTTCCAAAAAATTTACACTTTATGTGGACAACCGACTCTCAGCAGAAAGAAGAGAAAATCAGAGCCTGAAGCGCCATTAGTTGAGAATCCGAATTATGAGATCAAGTATGGTCCGATCAAGAATTTAAGTGGAGGAAAGAAGAAGCACAAGAAAGTTGATAAAGTAGACAGTACTCCAACTCTGAAGAAACTGATCATGGATATTAAAACGGTGAGCAAATTCTCTTATTATCGAACATATCTAACATGATACAAATACCCATTTTGTTAGGCTAATAGAAAGATTTATGGCCCAGTTGGCGCTTTTGGCTACTAACTTCCAATGAATGAAGTGAGATTCTTTTAACTTAGCCTCCCATGTATCCTTGTTCATCGAAAAAAGATCATAACTAGGCGGATTTCAAAAGAGGACCAGCTAGTTAGATCAAGCTAAAAGCTGCATATGTCAATCCATTTTATCTCATGATAATTAAATAAGTTCGATGTGTATTCTACGTATTAACCTATCCTGCCAAACTGTGCAGTTTTTATAAATGAGGTACTGGATACAGCTCGAAACTTGAGGTTTTGATTCTTTTATTGTAACTGTACTACCCTGTGTAGCAGATTATTGAAATTTCTGTAATTTCTCGACAACATCGACCCTAATTTCCAAGCCTAGCGATCTTTCCACTGTCCTTCAGTAAGTTCATTTGCGGATATGGCCTTTCTTATGCCCTCCATCCAGGATTTTTTGGTCTACCTCGTTTCCTCTTGGCAGCAGTTGTCCGCAACATTACTTATTTTGGCAGTCTGTAATTGTCCATCCTTTGAACGTAACCATACCATGTCTTCGATCAATTTCATTTGTCAGTGTATCTTCCAGTCCCATTCGTCTTCGTATCTCCTCATTTCGTATTCTGTCACTTCTTGATATTCCCATTGATCTTATTGCATTCATTTCGTTTGCCTCTAGTTTTATACGGTTCCTATCTGTGATTCTCTATGTTTCGCTCCCTTAAAGCAGAATGCTCTTGACCATTGTGTCGTAAATAGTTAACTTTCTATCCTTACTAATTGTGACTCGATTCAAGCAATTTATCGCTTTTCTTGCTTGTGTGTCTCGTTCGTCTATTCCTTTCTTGTTGAATATACATCCCAGATATCAATATCAGTGTTTCCTAAATCTTTTACGATAAGTTTTTCGTTCTTAAACTCTGGATGTTCCAAATTGCATTGTCCGTTTCCTTTGTCAGTGTCGTTTATTGTGAGAAGTGTCTAGCATAAAAACCTTTTTACGAATAACGAGTTGCTAACCCGTTGATCCAACCCCCCCAACCTGTTCAAGGTTTGCTCACCTAGACAGGTTGCTTTCGCCACATCTTCAGAGCCCCATCTGCCCCTGTCTTTAATTTACCTCTAAAGACTGAAGGTTGCCACCTCCGTCATGTATTATACTATCAAAGAGTATTGAAATTCAAATTCGGTATACTTACATACATAAACAGGTAGATACAAAATTAATAAAGGTGCAAACAATCGGTTATAAGCATATTATGATAAAAACAGGTATTATTTGAAGATATCGAATATGGACAAATAAGCCTAGTCATTCAGAAGATTATCTAACCTAACTTTCACGGTCTACCGATGGGATCTCCATCGAGCCTTTTACTAGCTGGCATTTACATGGCGTATATTGAAGATATATTCAATTTCCCCAAATCAAAATAAGTATATTTTTAGTATAGATATGTAGACGATAAACTAGCATGTTTTATAGGAATCGCTAGACAACTACAACAGCATAAAAAGAAGCTTTCAAGAGCCACATGAAACTCTTTCATGAATTTTTCAATAGTAGAGATAAAACATATATTTAACAATACTGGAGTTCACAAGTTATCCTCTATGGCTTTATTGGGGGCAGATCGACAGTTATGAATTTGGTTCTATTTGTTCAGTTCTTACTTGATGAGTTAAGTGAAGGGCACCAGGTTGATGCTGCCTTTACAGATGTTATCAAGGCTTTTGATCAAATTTGTCATGCCGTTTTAGACATCAAAGTGGATTCGACTGGTTTTGTGGGACAACTTTTGAATTGGGTTAAGAAAAGTTCACTCGTTACACCATCAACTACCACCTGAATCGATCTACTGAAGAGAATCAACCACTCAATTTTTCGGGAAGTCCATATTCGATCAGTTTATTCATCAAGGCTGGGTGCCAAACTCTGTCGAAGGCCTTTGAGACAAGGGCTCTTGATTCGCCATACTTTTTGCTTGTTGAAATAAGCCAATATTCAATAATCTGCAATTCAGAGTTCCGAAGTTATGATCTTTTTTTATTGTTGAGAAATCTCCTCGAAATAGATCCAGTATCGAACTGTACTCAAGGATTCTGTTTAATTGAAACTTTTCAAGTAAATTTTTGTCACAAATCTTTCAGAATGATGTTCAAAGATTAAATTAACTAAAGTAATATATTTTTTCAGAAAATAAGGGAAACCCGTCAGTTCTGGATTCATTTACCATATCAATACTGTAATAACGACACTATAGCAGCACCACCAAGTGCTAATGGTCAATGTTGGAATGGAACTGCAATAGGTAACTACGAAAAGCCTTCACCAAAATCTTCGAATTTCCAATCACCAATCATCAATGAACAAAATTTCACACTTCAAGTTTTCTTCGACAAACTCAGGAAGGCGCATCAAGGAGAAGAAGTCGAGTTGATAGATGACTCAGAAGAACCCTTAGCAGGTAGCGGATCAGGTTCCGGCGATGGGGGCGATGAAGAAGAAGATATCACGCCTATAGTAAGGGTGAATAACGCTGATGGTGATGTAGTGCCGCATGAGGGTAAACCTGATGAAGCTGTACCAACAACTACTACTTCTAAGAAACCAGAAGTGACCCAAACTCAAGATGGAGCTTCGAATGCTGACTCGAATACAATGTCTCTAACAAGGGCTCTCCTTCAATATCTGATACCCATAATCCTCGTATGGTTTGGTGGTACCCTAACAGATCTGCTGTGATAAATTTTCAGTGCCGAAGTAAGAATTTGAACAATTAAAACAACAGTTGTAATCTCTGACTTACTTGAGAATATCCAAACCAAAAAAACAAAGAGACTATTAAATGAAAGTATATGAGAAAAATTAGGGTCTAAATTCGTTCGAATGGGCATTTAAAGAGACTTTGTTGTTAAAATTCCTAGTCATTTTATACGTAATAACAATTTCAAAAATGAATGTTGTTGAATTAATATTTGAATTCCTCATATATTTTTCACAATATTTATTTTGCATATCTGATGTTTTATAAACATTTCTATGAGAGAATAATGTTTGGAGGAATGAGAAAAAGTAAAGTAAGTGCCATATATTTTTATAAAAATGCATCAGAGATCCCGTATAAAAATCTTCATGTAGATAAAAACTTAAATCAGACAAAAACAACTTTTTAATTTCTAGTCTTGCAATTGAAGAAACTAAGACTCAACTTTAGTGGCATTTATTTACTCACATTCCATTGTAATTATATACATATTATGGTCTTTTCTTAAATTTTAATCATTTACAATTTAATTTTGGAGTATCTCTGAATTTTCTTAATATCATTCGTATTAATTTATTTAATAGAATAATATGTTGCTTATACCAATTTATAATGATCTGAATACGAAGAAAGTGGTAATAGTCCTGAAAACAATCATCCAATTACTTTGAATTATCATTTTTTTAATAAAAATTTATTATATAGGGATTGAATGTTTTCCTCTATTCATGTATAATGGTTGCTCATAACTTTCCTTCAAATGAGCAATTTAAAATGATATCTGAGACTGATATTTTATGAGAAGAATATCGCACAGTTTTATAAAATGTTTTAAGAAATCAAAGTGAGTACTCAAATTTGTCTTTTCAGTTTTTGAATCGACATTGAACTGAACAAGTTTGGAAAATGTTGGCTCTATACTACATTTAGTTTAGAGTACTATTCAGTTGTACCAAATTTCTCATCAGGTACATGATATCTGCAGAATATAATGTTTCATGTATTCGATATTTCTTTTCTGCTAGCTGCAAATAAATTGCAATACCATAAATACTACATCTGTAGTTTTTCATTTTAGATACAGAGAATTTAGACTACAATTGTGAAAGACGCTACATTTCAAGATAGTACTATTATTATTTATTATTTCCTAAAAATTTGGTGAAAATCTAAAGGGTGATTCTTTGAATCTTTTCATGAAAAAATGTTCATATGAACATTTGATGAAAATTTCTTCGTATGGGAGATGTGCACTCTCGAAGAGGTCATTAAAAGATGGGGTTTCCTCGATATTTCCGATACCGTTACAATACAATTATGGAATTCTGTATACTATTAAATGAATTCGAAAATCCATAATTCAATTGAAAGGTACATGGGCAGAGGGGGCACTATCATTCCAAGCAACTTTTTCAGAAATCGCATTTTTTGTTCGAATTTGTCTATAAAAAGGGATGTCACTATTGTAAAACCTGTGAATGATCACAAAATAATGTTTAACTATCCAACTTTGAGCACACAACTCAGAAACCTGATTCCCTATGTGAAAGCTTCACAATACTACAAAATGTGTTCAATGTAATTTTTTTGGGAATAAAAGGAGAATGTCAATACAGTTTTCCTGAAAACATTGCTAACTTGAAAATTGAGCTACAAGAAAGAGAGTAATGAATACTTGCATATAAAAAAAATCAGAAAAAATGAGAATCTCACTTCGAAAGAAATCTACTCATTCATGGAGTAGTGATAATAAATATTGTTGGGTTAGATGTAGGAAGTGTTGAGGCCTGTCAGCCATTGGTGTCCCCCCTTTTTTTTAAAATGACCCTATCAGAAAAGTAGTAAGTGAAACGGTAAGAAATGAGGTTATACAGACAGCTTCTGACTTAATGTCAGTATTGCACAACTTGAGTTGTCATTTTTTCTTATAAAAAGTTTCAGCTTTCAATTTGTGGAGTTTGTTGGTGTCAGAAAGTTCCCTCATCGTTTTTTTTTGTGCCAATATTGAACGTTGGTCAGTGAGTGATAACATCTTCGATTTTTTCTCTTTCCAATGATTTAATTTTCACTAAGAATTCATCACATGTATTCGTTCTTGGATACCTAAAAGGTATATTGAAATCTGTGTTGAATATTGATCTGTAACTATCATATGACACCGGATTGTTTTCAAATTTCTTTTTGTACATTTCATGCATCTTTTTCACATTCAAGTTTTCAGATTAATTACACTTTAAATGAAGAAATGTGCTCAATTACATCACCCTTTGTCTCTTGAGACCGTTTTTGGGACGATTTGTATGCTTCCCCTTTGAACTTTTCGGCGCTACTCCAGTCAACTTCATTGAACGTTGGAGAATCTCAAGCTTCTTCCTCCCTATCCCATGAACTGATAAATGTGCTTTGAAACATACTGAAATCTCTGATACGGTGTTGTCTCCTTTGAAATGCACTCGGTATGAATAAGCAAAATCATGTAGTTCCTTTGTTGAGTCATTACGTCTTGGTGAGACAGGCGTTCTTTGATAGATAGTACAGATATTAAACCACAACGGTATAAATTTTATTGGTCAACTGATTCGAGAAGATTGAACTGGTGGTGACAATGGAGTCGTTTACACTTACTGTCTGCTCCAGTGCCCTTGTTAACGGATTTTTTAAGCACTTTGGTTATACGGCCATTTCTCTGTCTTTTTTTCGATGACCGTTCCACATTTTCTCCCTCATCACTGCTCTCTTTCTCACTATTCACATTAAAATCTTCCATCATAACGCATAATTATTAAAAGTAATTACGTACTTCAGTAGACAAGAAAACACGATAGGAACAAGCAATTGGAGGAAAGCAATTTGACATTGCGACTGGCATTACGTGTTCTTCCCCGGTACGCCAAAATTTAATTCTATATTTTCTCTGCACCTAAAGTTCTCTTCCCCAGAATGAAAAGGTACGATTGTAGATCTTCTAAATTATCTACTAGATGGCACTATAATATCATTTTTGCCCGAGGATTGACATTGCGCCTTCTTCACATTTGCCCTTCAATTGGAAAAAACAAATAGTAGGTATACAGTTCATTATACTATTGAGAGTTATTATTTGAATATATCGGAAATTTAGGATTCATTCTGGTCTTCCATTATCACATACAGAAACCAACAAAACCGAAAAATCCATCCCTCTAATATAATTTGGACAAATTTTATATGTTAGCTTCTACACAAAGCAATAATTTTTACATAGGTCGTTATTTCAAAATCACATATAGAGGACATCACTTCATTCATTAAAAATTAACAAGATTCAACATTACCCAACCACTGCATACACGTTCTTCAGAGTAATGAAAATTTGAAAATTCATTGCCTCAAAAGCTAAAAAGAGACAATCACCTACAATCAGTTCAAATTTTCAAATCGCTTTTGTATGTCAACACAAAGATAATAAACAACCACAAATTTTGGAAGTATTTAAATAACAACTCCCTTTCGATAGTTGTAGCTGTACAACTACTAGGCCTATTATAAATGCTACGGCACATTGTACTTAGTTTTATACTGTCTGATAATGAACAATAGTAACAGTAACAGTAATCTATAATTTTGTTTGTTGGTAATAAAAAAAGTAGAAATTCCAATCATTTTGGAAAACATTTTATTTTAAATGAGAATTGGCCGCTAAAGCTAAAATTTAGATAATTTGCTGCTTTTAAAGGGCAAAAGTTTCTAACAAACATCTAAGAATGTGCTATGTTTTGTATTTTAGACATTTAACTTCACATTTAGTTCTAGTAAAGAATAAATAAATGAACCAATCCCTTGCAGACTTTCAGTTGCTTCTAGTAATGTCTTACTTCACCAATTTGCATAAAAATGTATTTCATGATTTATGATTTCAATTAAATCCTCCTGAACTATTGAAACACGTTACTATGAGATATAAATTAAAGAAGTATTGGAAATACAAAATAAAAATATGCATGTTGTATGAGTATTTTAGTTTTTGTATTTCACATAAGTCTGACAAAAGAAATATTGAATATGTTATTTATACTGTATTTCGATAGGTTTCAAGATTCAACAAAATATTCTTCAACATTTCAAACATATTCTACTTGAAGAGCAGAAAACTGATATTTTTCCTGTTATTGTTATTGAATTTCAAATTGAGCAATTTTATATTTACAAATTAAATACCCAAAAATATTGTACTTTCAAGATTATGAATTCTCTATTATTTGCTACTAAGGAATCAGAGTTTTTGAAAATAAAAGGTTTTTGAAATGATTGTACATATTCATACTTTTCGAAATTATAAAATCTTCGAATTCTATTATCACGCCTTAATAAATGATATAAAAATTATCACATTTCCATGAATTCTTTAGTTTTCTGAGTGCAAAATGCTTCAGCAATATATAAATTATTAATGAAAATATATTTTCCTTAAAATTATACAATCTATCAGTCGCTTACCTAAATTAAAAAATATTTGAACTGCATTTTAAGTGTCTATTGAATAATAATTCCTATCGAAATGCGATATTAATCCAATACTTTCAAGCAAAAATGAGTCTTACATAAATATTAAATTTTTACTAACTTACTTCTAAGTGAAAATAGTTAATGTTATTATACTTTATACAGTGTTTATATTTATTTATGCTTTAAGTTAATTTGTGATAAATTCAATTATTCTTATATGTTTTGATGGTGCTTTGTACTTTGAAAATTGACAGATGTATTCAACCCTGTTAAATGTTTGCAAATGCCTTGAATTGGGTGGAACCTACATTTTTATCATCGGGGGAATATTTCATAATTAAATGCTGAAAATGTTAGAATCGATACTGATGTAATTCCCACAGATCTTCAAATCTTGGCTGTCAAATTCTTGAAATAGTCAATTGTAAAAATTATATATAATTTAATTTAATATCAGAAATTCGAAGGTTTGTGTGAATTTGTCTTTGTTGTGTTGTATATATTGTAACTAAAATCGTATCTCTTAAGGGTCACCAACTTAAGTTTCTTTGCGTTTATAAACTAATAAACAGTTCAGATAGGGTCTAAAAAAATATTTGTTTCTCAAATTAGTTGAATTAAGATCTTGCTTCTGCTTTTTTCGAAAAAAAACAGTCCTAAGTTTGCTAAGCAATTTCATTCATAATTATGATCATTAAGGACTGATCTCCTAACAGTCCATCGATTTAATATTTTGTAGGCTTTGATTAATTATTCTGAAAGACCTTTTTTATAGAAAACTGTTGTACTTTGACAGGATTCAAATTAGAGTTTGCAATTTCTAAATAATGTGGAAAAGAATCTACAGACAACTGGACTGAAATAAAAGATAACTCTAAGCTTAAAGAAATACTCCTTAAACTGTCAAATCAAAACTATAGCTCCAACTTCCAACAATAAAAGACTGGAACATAACTCAGTGAAATGATAATTTATATTTCAGTATTTTGAATTATTATCCACATGGATGTTTTTGTGCATTTACTATATCATCCATTTCCGAATGTCTACATTCTGTTTATATTATTTCAGTTGGTAACCCGCATTTTCTTCATCTCTTAATTGTGTACTCATTCATTTTATGGGTCCCAAAGCTTGATTATTTATATTTTTACACATGTTTTTTATCTTATTCATTTATATGGATTAAGTATATTGTATATTTTGTAAATATGGAGTAGTTATTCTACAGCCATTTCATGTCTATAAACCCTTTGGAAATTTAGTTGTTTTTAATTTTCCTTTCTTACTAGTACTTTATTAAACTAAAAACTTGCTTAAAAGCGAGTATACCTATGATATTAAATAATATATTTCTTTAATTAAATAAAGCTATGATGTTCAAATTTCATAAACTTATGACGCATCTCACCACACTGTGACTTCTTCAGATAAGTAGCACGTTTGAGATGATGATGTGCCTTATATATTAGATTCAAAGCGGGTACTTAGCTAAATAGGAGGAAAAACCAAACAGCGTATTAGAGTAATTTCATTGATCAGAAGCAAAAAGCAGAATATTGATGATAAAAATGAGAGATTAAACTGTATTTTACTATCACAAGAGTTTATTAACATTCAGAATTGCAATTTTGGCGTCTCGGTGACAACTTGTAAGAGGTCTACGAAAAAAAAATTTGGGGTCTATGAAATGAAGAATGGGGGTCCTAGATAGTGGATCTCAACACATACACTGATAGTACCTATTTACTTACATCATACTATCTTATAATATAAAGACATACACATTATATATATAGTACTTATGAAGTAAAAAATTTATTATATATGTTCATAAAATTGTGTAAGTTGCAGTATGTAGGCATTCGCTTTGTGGTTGCAATACATTTTGAACTTGTAAAAACCTGCACATAATGAAATACCAGTATCATCTTGTACGAGCAGTCTCAGAGCTTCGTTAACTTGCACTGACTTGTTCAATTCGTCACTCTATAAATACGAATGTGGGACAAATACGTTTATTCGTTTCCTGAATCTTGGAAAGTAAAGTGCTAAGAAAATATTTGAAAAAAAAACAGGTAGTTTATCACACAAATTACAGTGAATCAGTGTTATTTTGTTAGAGAGTGCCCGAGAAAAGTAAGTACATTATTTTTTATTAAATTTTAGTTTTGTACTCGTAGTCAGAAAAGATTGATGAATTACGCCAATCATGACTTCAGTTATTTGTTTAATATTCAACCATGCAGAATTACACAAGTACTCCTCAATAATTTCTTTTTGAAAGTTTTAGCAATCGGGTATTATAATTACAGTGCAATCTCCGTAATCTGAGCTAATTGCTGCAATGAGACGTTCGGATTATGGAATGTTTTCGGAAAAATCTAAATTTTTTTTTTTATATTCAGCTGCTGGTGTTTATGTCTTATTTAATTAATGTAATTTTATCCACAGATGACTGAAGCCATGTCCGAATCTAAAAAGAAATGTAGAAACAGTAAAGTGTTGATTATTTGAAATTTGGCTTCATTCCATCATTGTCGGACAAACAATTGCCTATGTGCCTTTTATGCAACAAAGTTTTGGGCAATGACGCTATGAAACCATCTAAGCTGCAGGATCATCTGAGAAGATGTCACCCTGATAAAACATGTAAAGATTTGAAATACTTTCAATCACTCAAACATACACTTCAGAAGAGACCCACACTGGACAGAGTGTTCGCTTCGACGTCACAAAGAAACGATGATGGTTTGCGGGCGTCTTACAATATATCGCTACTTATAGCAAAATCCGGAAAACCGAATACTATCGGAGAGAAGTTAATTTTGCCAGCCGTTGAAGAGGTTTTAGAAACTATTTTACAATAACCTGCATCTGATAACATTAAAATAATTCCCTTGAGCAATAATACTGTTGAAAGACGTATTGATGAAATGAGTTCTGATATTGAAAGCTTCTTGTGTAATTAATTGCAAACGACCTATTCCTCTATACAACTGGACGAGTCAAAATTTACCTGGTAATGCAGCATTATTATTGGCATATGTTCGTTTTGTTATGAATCAAGAAATCTACGAGGAACTGCTCTACGCAAGAACTTTGATAACCGACACTAAAGGTTTCATGTTTTGAAGGATTACTTCATTGAAAAAGCAATCCCTTTATCAAATATAATATCAGTAGCTACAAATGGAGCTCCTGTCATGGTTGGACGTGATCGTGGATTTATAAGCTATTTAAAAAAAAAATGTGTCAGGGTGTTAGCAATACATTGCGACAACATTTAGTTGCGAAAAATTTGAGTGTTAGATTGCATGAATCTCTTCAATTAGTCATTGATGCAGTAAACCGAATCCGAAGCAACGCGTTGAATACGCGATTATTTGCACAATTGTGTGAAGAAAATGACGAACACTTTCATTAATTACTCCTTCACACTGAAGTACGCTTGCTGTCGAAAGGCTTATGCTTGATAAGATTTTTTGCACTTTTGAATTTCTGGATACTAAAGATAAAATTTTAAAAGAAAATTTAATGAAGTGGAAAACAGACATCGCCTATTTAACAGATTTGTTTGCAGAATTTAATATGGTTAATTTGCAGTTACAAGGCGACAGTTTAAATTTGATTAAAACAAAGTCCATCTAATCAGCGCTCTTACCAATCTCCCAACGAAAAAAAGAAATAGACTGGACATCATTAGCAGAGGAGATTTAAGATTAACCTTTACAAAATTGACGCCAAATGTTCATAATTTATTATTAAAGCATCATGTTCATCCTTCTCACTGAAAATATTTACTTATTGCTAAGTTTATTTTATGTTACGTATATTTATATCACAGATACAAAATTTTATTTTGACTAGTTTTAATTTAAATTCAATTTATGAATGTATAAATTGACATGTGTGTTTACTTTAAGTTTTTGACACTAAACTTCACTACAGTTAGAAATTTACAAAAAATATATCAGGTAAGTAGGGGGTCTACCCAAACCCGAAAAACATGGCAAGTTTGGGAACCTATGCATTAGAGCAACGTAGAACGGTGAAATCTGAATAGTATACAACCATTTGTTTGCTGCAAATCCACCTTATAGTCCCGATTTGGCACCTAACGAGTTCTTTTTGTTTGCGCACATCAAGGAAAAACTGCATGGGCAACGATTTTCGACGGCCGAAAAGGCAGTAGAAGCCTTCCAAAACCAGTTTTGGAGGTACCTTATTTGAAGTGGTAAAAGTGTTTCGAAAATTGGTCTAAGTGCATGCAAAAGTGTATCGAAGGCAGTTGGTGTAGACGAAATACCGCCAATCGTCCTGAGAAAGTGTGCCCCCGAACTGGCACCCATTCTTAACCGGTTGTTTCAGATTTTATATGAAAGCCAGACTTTTCCGAGCATCTGGAAAAGAGGAATAATTCAACCGATCCCAAAGAAAGGAAAGAAATCCTTACCCCAAAACTACCGCCCTGTTACACTTCTTCCCATTATATCCAAAGATCGACAGGAGATCTACTTGCCTACGTCACTCATGTTTGTATATCAAGGATGGAAAGGCATGGGGAATCTGAAACAATAGCCCTAGACATCTCTAAAGCCTTCGATAGGGTTTGGAATGCAGCCTTGTTGAATAAACTTGCTGCATATGGGCTTCCCGAAAATTGCAGGGTTGGATAAGCAGCTTTCTTTCAAATAGATCAATACAAGTTGTGGTATAACATCTGATTGTTTCCGGTTGCAAGCAGGAGTACCTCGGATCCATTCTTTCGCTAACCTTGTTTCTGTTGCAGATAAATGATCTAATATCAGAGAACAGAGAACAAGATCTTCGGTTTTGCAGACGATTGTACCCTGGTTTCGTCTTTCAGTAGTCTGCGGCCGATTACAGTTGCGGAATCTCAGCGTCAGAGATGTCAACAAATTAATAACTTAAACTCTGACTTACAGAGGATATCTAAGTGGGATCAGTTGAACCTGGTAAGCTTCAAGGCGAGCAAGAAGAAAGCAACTACGTTTTCTAGAAAGGTCTCCGCTGGAGAACCTCCTCCAATGATGCAAGGCCAAAAAATTGCATTCAAATATTCGGTGCACCTTCTCGGAATAACGGTCAACTCCGGGTTTTGCTGGCATGAACATGTATCAGCAATAGCTAAGTCGGAATCAGCTAAACTTAGTTTTCTTTTCAGAGCCAAGCGATACTTCACGTCATCTCAGCTGTTGCTTCTATATAAGGCGTAGATTCGACCTGCTTTGGAATATTGTCACCATATAGGCGGATCTACGCCCAAACATTCGTTGCGGATGTTGTATAGGGTGCAAAAACGGGCTGTGCGCCTCATCGACCACCCCGAGATCACCCGCGATCTCCAACCTCTGGCTCTCAGAAGACTTTCTTTCTCTGTTTTACAGATACTTCCACGAAAGATGCTCCAAGGAGCTGAAAGACCTTGTTTCGGGAAAAATTATGTTTTGCCGCAACAGTTGACTGGTAAGGAGTTCTCATCATATGGCGGTACATTTAATGACCCCTCGAACCTCTCTCTCTATAAGAATTCCTTCGTGTACAGGGCCGGTGAGTTGTGGAACTCGTTTCCGTTCAACATCTTCCCCACAATTTGGCCCTTTTAAGAAGCGAGTAAACAGACACCTAAATTCTTCCCAGTCACCCACTCATGTGGAGTAACAGGTTCGTCTATTCCTGGGAAGCGCGCTTAAAAAAAACCTAAATTAAAAGGAGTCCCCACCAAAGTGTTCTGGGGCCGCTATTGTTCGATATTTAAGAGAATAATTTGTGAACGGTTTTGAAGAATTAATTTGTGAATCTATTTGCAGAAGATACAACCTTATGTGTGTCTGGGGATAATTTTGACAGTGCTGTGGATGTTATGAATAGCGAACTAAAATTATTATACAGCTGACTTTGTGAAAATAGGCTGAAATTGAATGATACGAAAACAAAATGTATGTTCATAGGCTCAAAAATTAATTTAAAAAAAATTAGTGATCTAGTACTACCTGTTAAAGTTGATATGCATCCTATGGAGTTGATCTTGCCATCCTGGATCCACAGTTGAATTTTTCAAGTCATGTTGATTATTATAGGCAAAAAAATTGGATTGGTTCGTCATATTTTGAACCATTTGTCACAGTGGGCTAGAATGTTGGTATGTAATACTATCATTATGCCACATTTCAAATATTGCTGTTCACTGTTGATTTCCTGTACCGAGGACGAAACAAATAGGCCGCAGATCCAGCAAAATAAATTAAGGAGAGTAATCACAAACTCCTGTACATATATTTCAATAAAAACTATGTTGGATTATCTGAATTGGCCTCCTGTTAGGCAGATGATATATAAAGCCAACTTAACTTTAATTTATAAAATTGAACATGGACTGATGCCGATTTATATACAGAAATTTCTAGAAAGAAAGGAAAATTACCTTAATTATATTGTCATTCGAATCAAAACTTCAATCTTCAACGGGTGACAATGACGTCTTTGCAGAAATCATTATTTTATGAGGGTATATGTTTGTATAATTCTTTGTCAATTGAAATAAAAAATGCCCTTGTCTGAGAGTTTTCAATAGCAAAATATCTGGCTATGAGAACTAACTATTTGTAATTAGGATTTTTGTAGAGAAATAATCTATTATTTTCCTAAATCAATAAATGCAGTGTTTCAACAGCCAAAGATAATAAATTATTTTCTCAATGTTATGCATAAAAATTTCTGCTATTAAAGGACAGAGAGGATAACCTGTTATCGCTCATGTAAATTTCATAATAAAGTTAAAATAATTTTGTTCTAACATACTTCTAAAAGATTTATAAGTTCTTATCGTATAATGGGATTCACATTATTATTCTGCAGAGCTTAGTTAATCTGATTGTATAATATGAATCCCATTATACAACCAGAACTTATAGATCTTTTGGAAGTTTTTCACAAAATTATTTCAACTCCAATGATGACATTTACATGAGCAAGAACGGTTCAATAATAGTTTTCGTACATTAATGTTATTGGCTGATAATGTTATACTTTAGCTGTATTCTACATTTTCCAAACAATCAAAGTTATCCTAAAATATAATAATGAGCAAATAGTTGGGGTAAAATCTCCTTTTTCAATGTAATACATATGTTAGTTATGTAATATTTTTCAATTAAATAATACACATTATTGAAAAACAATATATTTAATTCCACATTTATAATTTTTTCAATGGAATGAATTGATAACATTGTTATTTCAAATATATATTATGTATAAATATCATTTTCAAAAATGGAAGGTACAGTGATTTTGATTTTGTTATACTGAACTAACCGATTTATCCTTTAAAGAGAATATATTCATATTTCAATCGATAAATCTTTGGACAAACTCAGTTAGTATATATTGGTCTAGTCTTAATATAAACATAAGCAACAATAAATAGAAAAACAGTCACCAATGTAGGAACAACAACCGTTTTGAATTGCTTTTGAACGTCTTGAAATTCTTTCCGCCGCTGTTTTTTTTCTTTGGCGCTTTCTTTTTGTTTTCCTGGTTTCTGTTTCATTTCCTCCAAGTATTACTGGAAAAAATAACACTACATTAACAAAATCACATTTTTTTCTTCAACCATACTTGGGAAAACACTCAGCGTTTTTAATGTTTCATAAAGTATCCAGTTTGTTGAAAGAGATTACGAAAACTTAGATAGTGGCATAGCATGAAATTTTACTTACGTTTTCTCAAAGATTTCTATTATTTTATAACATACACTCAACCTTTCTGGATACGTTGAATTGAAAACTTTGCGGCTTGCGCTTGTTTTGATATCAAAAATCAACAAGTAGTTGTCATGTGTTGTCAGTTTTCTGGTTGACGTCATGCCACGTAAAACTATACAAAATTATAATATGCCAGTGACAGTAAACAGTGATATATCTCAATCAATTCTGATATATACTAGGAAATAGTTTTCTACTTGCTATAATTGACAGTCCTCTGTGACACCTATCGGGTAAATTGGGAATATCGATTTCCCTGATTAGATACATACAAGAACACTGCACTATTATATAATATACAAAACTGAACATTTTTATATAGTATATAGTGCTTTTCTCCGTATATCCGGTTGGTTATAATATACCATTCTATGACGTATTGTAATAAATATCTCTGGTTCTTCATTGTTTTCCAGGTGATTCCCGTATATCTGTCTACTGACGTTTCATAGCGTGGAAAAGACCATAGAAAAAAGTTATAGTTTCCGTACCTGTAAAAAACACATTCCCTAGTGCTATAAATCCAAATTGAATATCTCCTGTTTAGGATTTTCGAACGCTTGAACTATTTGTTAAGAGAAATTTGTTTTGAAAAGCGAAATATGGTAATTATTTGATATAGTGTCGATAGTCAAAATTCATTGAAAAAAAGTTCACTTACTAATGTTGGGTCCAAATCTGAAATCATTTTGCCCCGGAACGCTATCGTTTAGGAAAAAAAAACCCAAAAATTTCTTGAAAGTCCTCTTAACACAGAGTACATCTAAGTTTATTTATTGGTGTAACAATAATAGCAGCAATAATAGTTTGTGTGAGAGGAGTCAATTTAATATCATATAAACAACATCAACACATAGCAGTTAGGTACTTTTTGATAGATTTTGAAAATGTTCTGATCGAAGTGATTTGTTTCAAATTATTGGGCAAAAGATTGTAGTAATGAATGCTTTGGTATACCAGAGATTTAGCTCCAAGATTTGTTCTTATTTTTTCTGAATTAAATTGTTAGTAGTTCTTGTTTTATATTTATGTATGGAGGAATATCATTCAAACTCTATAATTGCTTCATTAAAACGCCTTGTTACTATTACAGTGGATAAAATATACACACATGTACCATTTATCAATAATTCTACGCTCAAATATACATTAATGTCTTATTAAAATGCTTTTAATTCGAATGTTTATTTTCTAGACAGTTAACCCGCCATATTTACAATAATTTCATGTTACATGTTAAAGGACGTACGGCTCAAAACGATGCAAGAAAGATATAGAATCTATCTCTCTCGTTTATAACTGAGACCGAAATTCAAATGGGAATATTTCCAAACCTAACCTCACTTTACCTAAAACCTTACCTACTAACCTATTCAATTCAAAATTATAAATTTGAATCAGGTTTGTTATTCGGTTAGGTTAGTTAGGTTAGGTTTGAAGAGATTTCTTTTTGAATATTCCTCTCTGTCAGGACGGGAGATGGCGAGTACTTCACTATTGACGGGTTCATGTCATGTAGGTTTTGGACTATAAATGTGTGAAATTGTTGCCTAATATTGAGAATTGAGGGGCAATCATATCTGAAAACTAAATATGGCGGGTTAACTGTCAAGAAAATAAACATTCGAATGGTAAAGAATTTTAATAAGAAATTAATGTATATTTGAGAGTAGAATTACTAATTAATGGTACATGTGTGTATATATTATCTATTGTAATAGTAACGAAGCATTTTAATGAAGAAATTATAGAGTTTGAATGATATAGACAAGAGGATTTTCAGGGAAATGTTGGTTTTGATTTTTCCTAAACGATAGCCGGGCGGCGCAAAATGATTTTAGATTAGCATTCTGGGACCCAAAATTAGTAAGTAAACACTTTTTCAGTAATTTTAGACTATCGACACTATATTAAATAATTACATGAAATATTAATTCTGTAGTTATTATTAGATGCTCTCTGGCTCATGTCAATTTTATTTTCTATGGCCCAACTGACATTGGTTTGTTATGGCATTTGCTTCAGTTACCGAATTGATCAAAACAAAATAATTATTTATTTATTCGATGTCTTTATGTTTATTCTAAATTGGATATATTGAATAGCTTCAATCCTTCTCTGATTTGCTTGAAATGTCATGGAATCCCGCTGCAGACTATGTGGAGAAATCAATTTAGAACTGCTTCCCATTTTAGAAGATTTAGAGTTACCTTCTAAGATTTATCAATTATTTCAAGTAAAAGTTAATTTGGAGGATCAACTACCGACTCTAGTATGTCAAGTTT
Source organism: Cryptolaemus montrouzieri (assembly GCA_013387265.2). Lineage (NCBI taxonomy): Eukaryota > Metazoa > Arthropoda > Insecta > Coleoptera > Coccinellidae > Cryptolaemus > Cryptolaemus montrouzieri. The sequence goes on along the minus strand of JABFTP020000144.1, from coordinate 1,858,761 downwards.
GTTGGGAAATGGTTCAGAATACGTGGCTGAACTATTTGAAAGTTCAAAAGGCACAAGAACTTTTGAATGAGATTTTAGAAGCATTAGCTGCCGATCCAGTTTGTGGAGATAATAGTGATATTGTATTTTCCACTGCTTCATCGCCAAAAATTTTGGATTGTGTGATTGATAATGATCCTCTTTCCTTAGTGAAGAATGAAGAAGAAACCGATGATATTCCAAAAAATGTTGTGAAGTCTATGAAAACCAGGGTTAGTGTTTTGTGAAAGATACTACACGTTTATAGAAATGATAATATATGTTCATCAAAGCATAATTAACATTTGTATAGTAGCTCACTGTAATATTGATATTCGAATAAATACATATGCATCTAACTTAATATCTTATAAGAATTTAATAATTTGCAGACGAAAAGACCATCACCAAAGAAAAGAGAAGTGACAGAACCTGAAGAGTTATCTGAGCTCAGTATAATTGAGTTTAAAGAAGATGGGAGTTGTATTCCTAAAGAAGATTTATTCGGATGGGATTCTTATCCCTGGATATGTTGTGATTGCCAACAAAATTTCCAAACTTCGGAAGAACTGAAAGATCATTACACAACTGATCACAATCAACTTCCCAAATATTCCTGTGTGGATTGCCAAAAAATATACTCCAAATATACAACTTTTCTAAGCCATGTTAGATTGCATCAAGTTACCCTCCGATATTGTTGTGACATATGTCATAAATGGTATCCTACTGTTGGAGCGGTTGAGAAACATCGAGCTGATCACAAAGAAGAAACGCAGTTTGTTTGTTTGAGTTGTGGTAAGACATTTAGGATGCAGTCTGCTTTATTACTTCATGCTAGATCTCATCTTCCTGCCGAACTGAAAAATCGATATCAATGCGATCAATGTCCAAAACGTTTCGGAACGAAACCTAATTTAATGGCTCATAAAAGAATTCATTCGGGAATTAGAGATTATACTTGTGATCAGTGTGGCAAAAGTTTCTTTCAAAAAGGTAATTTGGATAATCACTTATTGACTCATACAGCTGCCAGACCGTTTTCTTGTACAACTTGTAATAAAACCTTCAAAACATTAGTAAGACTCAAAAAACATTCTTCCGTTCATTCTGGATTGAAACCGCATAAATGTGATATATGTGGCCGACAATTCAGGGAAAGAGGTACATTAAAAGAGCACCATAGGATACATACGGGGGCTATGCCATTCACTTGTGAATTCTGTGGTAAGAACTTTAGATTTAAGGGTGTCTTGACAACGCATAGACGACAACATACTGGCGAACGTCCGTATTCTTGCCATGAATGCCAACATCACTTCACAAACTGGCCAAATTATAATAAACATATGAAAAGAAGGCATGGTATAAATACTAGCGTAACCGTAAGAAAACCACAAGCTATACCACCAACTGGGATGCCTCAAAGAAATCCCCCCGGCACAGTTTTAGCTCAACCTATCAGTATTCCTGAAATACAAAGTGAAACTTTCGTAGAACAACAAACAACTTTTTTTCCAGTTTTGGGATTGTATAACATTCCCGAAGACATGTTGCAACAACAGAGGGTTCAATGAAAGTGAAATTTTATTGGATCAAATAGTGCAGAGATATTTTTACTGAAATAAAGGTGGAACTAGAAGTATTTATCAGTAATTACATAATTATAACTTTGATCTCATGAAGTGAATTTAAATTATTGTATTGTCATCGGTCCCTGATAAATATGCGAAGTTTCAATTAATGTGGGATGAGATGTTCGATGATTTCGTTACATAGAAAGATAGATAGATAGATACAGGTGAAGCTTATAAAAGCGTGTTAAAATTAATGACGTCATTTTCAATAATAAAAACAAGTACTGTGTTTTAGGAATTTCACACAGTTTCACTACACGTAGCTTCTTCAGACAAATGAATGTACAGAAAATAAGAATGAGAATATAAATATAAATGTTCTTAAGTAATTAAAAGCTTATTGAGTTTCTTCTTCTAAGTGGTTATTGATGACAGGTATATCCAATAAAATTAAGGAATAGATTGCTCCCCGAAGAGATTCAATAGAGGTGAAGGGCTTAAATCGACTTGTTCATTATTGAGTCTACCTGAGTGTTTGTGTTTGTTGATTTCTAAAGTTTCCCAAAGATCTACCTTCCAATATTTATTATCTGCATGCAAAATTTCAAACTGTGGGTCGAAAGAATGATTATTTTCTAGGAGATGATTCGCGTAATTTGAATCTGATTTTTTATTTGACAAACTGCGTTTATGTTCCGATATTCTAATATTAAAATTTCTATATGTCCTACCAATGTAAAATTACCACAGTCATTGCAATTCAATCTATAAACACCTAATTCATTGTTTTTATCAGATTTGTTTCTATTATTTTTTATATATTGGCCTAAGCTATTATTAGTTTGCAAAGCTATGTTGAAATTATTGCTACTCAAGAATGATTTCAGTTTCTCACTTGTAATGCCAACGTAGGTTAAGGTGTTTATCGACAGGGTAAACTTCATTCAATGCGATTCTACTTTGTGTTTTATTTAAAATATTATTTATTAGTTTGGGATTGTAACCATTATTTTTAGTTATTTGTTTAATCAAATTTAATTCTTTGTTGAAATTTTCTGGTGATAACGGGATGTTAATCAATCTATGAATAAAACTATTGAATGCTGACATTTTATGTTGATACGGATGACACGACGAGTTATGTATTATAATATCTGTATGTGGGCTTATGGTAAATTGCGAAAACATGTTTTCCATTTTCATTCGAAATTGTTACGTCTAAGAAATTTATTGAATTATTGCTTTCTATTTCGGTTGTGAATCCAATTTTTGGATGTAATGAATTTATACGATTTTCGAAAAGTTTTAACTGTCTATCTGTTCCTGTGGAGCAAATGATATCGTCTACATAGCGATACCAGTATAAACAATATTTACTGAGTGGATGATTATGAATTAATTTCTCTAAATTATTCATGAATATTTCTGCTAACAAAGGACTTAACGGATTTCCATAATCAACCCGTCTTCAATAGTATAATATTTGTTAATGAAATGGAAATAATTTTGATCTAAACAAATTTGTAATAATGAAAGAATATCTGATTCAATGATCGTACTGACATGATTCTTTTCTAATAATTCTTCAACTAAGTAGTACGTATCTTTCGGAGGAATGTTGGGAACAAGATTCTTAACATCGAAAGAAATGAGTTTGGAATTAGGTGGTATAATGGTACCTTTGATATTGGCAATTAGTTCGTATGAATTTTTGACCGAAAATTTAGATTCAAAATTGCAATGTTTTATTAGCAAGTCGTTAAAGAATTTTGAAAGTTTGAAAGAAGGTGCCCTTACATAAGAAACAACAGGTCTAATAGGGTAATTAGGTTTATGAAGTTTTATCAACGAATATAATTCTACATTGGTAGAACACATAGAAATTTTAATATTAGAATATCGGAACATAAACGCAGTTTTTCAAATATAAAAAATCAGATTCAAATTACGCGAATCATCTCCTAGAAAATAGGACCTACAGTTTGAAATTTTGCATACAGATAATAAATATTGGAAGGTAGATCTTTGGGAAACATTAGAAATCAACAAACACAAACACTCAGGTAGACTCATCAATGTACAAGTCGATTTAAGCCCTTCACCTCTATTGAATCTCTTCAGGGAACAATCTATTCCTTAATTTTATTGGATATACCTGTCATCAATAACCACTTAGAAGAAGAAACTCATTAAGCTTTTAATTACTTAAGAACATTTTCATTTATATTCTCATTCTTATTTTCTGTACATTTATTTGTCTGAAAAAGCTACAGTGTAGTGAAACGCGTTACGAATCACAATTATTCAGTAAAATTCCAAGAAACACATTACTTGGTTTTATTATTGATAATGGAATTTTATCACGTAAAAGCTTCCCAAATTCAAACATCAATCTCAATTGGATCAGAACGACTAGCAGTTTAGTAACGCTTCATTAGAGAGTTTTTGCGCCTCTTATTTCGAGACTTTGTTATTTTCTGAGCTGTTCAGAAATAGTATCCGTAAACTTTAATAAGAATAACGAATTGCCGTTATTACGGCAGAATAAGAGCCGGTAATCACTCTCATTCGTCGAGTGCAAGGTTGCCGGGTTGAATATATCACAAATGATTCTGGCCAGTAATAATTTGGATTTTGATGGAAATTCGGGAGCACGTTCTACGTCGCCAATCTAAATAAATTCGGCCGTTGTAAAATGAAGTTGACAAGTGATAGAAATCCATTTTCACAAATACAAGTAAACGATGATTTCTACTAAAATATATTATTAAATGCTCGACGCGTTTCGATACACACTCTTTGTCAAGAGCGAATGAATACTACAAATACATCTTAATAACATATACTTATATATACTAAAGAGGCAATCCACTCAGAGCTATCCGTATTTGAACTAAATTTTAGGAAATAAATTTAATAAGAATGATTTATTTATGTCTACCTGATCATTAAGAATTTCCGGTGAATACCTACATCTGTTAATTTCAAGTACTTCCAGAAGGTTGAGTTTTATACCTCTCTTCTCAGAATGTAGGATTTTAAATTCTGAATTGATGAATTGAAATAGTGACTATTTTCCCAAAGATGATTTGAATCGGTTTTTCCATTGATGAAACTGCGTTTATGGTTAGAGATTCTAACATTAAAATTTCTTCCTGTTCTACCTATATAAAAACAATTGCAATCTACATAATCCAATCTATAAACACCTGATTTATTTTCTTTATTAATTGGATATTTATAATTCCTGATAAATGAACCTAAATTTGTTGACGTTTTGAACGCTATATTTAAATTTGAATTTTTAGAAAAGGATTTCACATTATTACTAATATTGCTTATATATGTTAAACTATTGAATTTCTTGTCTTGGTGTTCACCGATTGGATATATATGTTGTAAAGCTAATTTTTGTTTTTTCTCTTTATGTAATATGCTGCTAACTAAATTTGCATCATAACCATTATTTATTGCGATCTGTTTTATTGAATTCAATTCTTTGAAATAATTATCATTAGACATCGGTGTGTTCAAGAGTCTATGTATATAGCTATTAAAACTTTTTGTTGGTAAGGATGTGCCGATGTATAATGAATTGTCCTATCTGTATGAGAAGGCTTATGATAAATTGAAAACTGGTGTTTATTATTTGATCTTGTTATTGTTAGGTCTAGGAAATTGATCGAATTGTTCTGTTCTATTTCAGAAGTGAATTTTATTTTTAGGTGCAGGTTGTTGATGAAATTTTCGAATACAGTGAACTGTCTGTTCGTCCCTGTGAAACACAATAATGTCATCGACATATCGATACCAATATAGGAGATGTTTACTAAGCGGGTGTTTATGAATAGTTTTTTCTATATTATCCATGAAAATTTCTCCATCATCTTAGGGAAAATAGTCACTCTTTCAATTCAGAATTTAAAATCCTACATTCTGAGAAGAGAGGTATAAAACTCAACCTTCTGGAAGTACTTGAAATTAACAGATTTAGGTATTCACCGGAAATTCTTAACGATCAGGTAGACAAATAACTCACCCTTATTAAAATTATTTCCTAAACATTAGTTCAAATTCGGATAGCTCTGAGTGGATTGCTTCTTTAGTATATATAAGTATATGTTAGTAAGATGTATTTGTAGTATTCATTCGATCTTGAAGAAGATACTGTGTATCGAAACGCGTCGAGCATTCAATAATATATTTTAGTAGAAATCATCGTTTACTTGTATTTGTGACAGATGAATAACTACATTATTTTGTAAGGTTGCAAAAACTATCTGAAGTGAGCGTTATTATCGTAAATGTAATTAAAGTTAACGGTAAAATTAACGAAATCATCTAAGTTGCAAAAACTTTCTAGTAATTCTAGTTGAATGTGTTTATTGAAATGATAGGATAGTACATGATGAAGATAAATTTTAAGTTGAATGAAGTATAATACAAAATTAAATGATTTTCACCACTTGCGTATGATGCGATTCCGAATGTTTGACACCTTACCTCTGGAATATTTAAGTTTTTTACGAATCATTTTTGTTTGAAAACATTACTTACAATATAGATCAACAAGTTGGTAATCCTGCATTGTACGCTGACCGCCACGCGCATAGTGTACCGAGTCGACGAGAATTGTTTCCGAACGATTTAAATTTCAAGCTAGTGTTGCCACGATTTATCATATCGGAGATTTGACTACCTATCGTTGAAATAGCAAAGGATATAAGATATACTATCGAAGTGTAACCGATAGCAAAACACTCGCGTAATTTCTCGGGAGCGGAAGGAACATGGGTTTTTTTTTGTTTATGTCAAGCTAATAGAAACAAAAATGTCCGCTCATCCACTGCAATCTATTTAAAAAAGGAACTGAAGGTAATTATTTAGTATAGTGTCGATAGTCAAAATTCACTGAAAAAGTGTTTACTTACTGATTTTGGGTCCCAGAATCCAATTCTGAAATCATTTTGCCCCGGATCGCTATCGTTCAGGAAGAAAACCAAAATTTCCTTGAAAGTCCTCTTGTCTATATCATTCAAACTCTATAATTGCTTCACTAAAATGCCTTGTTACTATTACAATGGATAAAATATACACACATGACCATTAATCATTAATTCTACGCTCCATATATATATATATATATATATATATATATATATATATATATATATATATATATATATATATATATATATATATATATATATATATATATATATATATATATATATATATATATATATATATATATATACATACATTAATTTCTTATTGAAATGCTTTTTAATTCGAATGTTGATTTTCTAGACAGTTAACCCGCCATATTTACAATGATTTCATGTTATATGTTATACGACGTACGGCTCAAAACGCAAGATAGAATCTATCTATCTCCTTTACTACTGAGAACGAAATTCAAATGGAAATATTTCCCAACCTGACCTAACTAACCTAATTTAACCTAAAACCTAACCTACTAACCTATTCAATTCAAAATTATAAATTTAAATTAGGTTTGAGGTTTGGTTAGGTTAGTTAGGTTTGGTTTGAAGAGATTTCCATTTGAATATCCCTCTCTGTTATGACGGGAGATGGCGAGTACGTCTCTATTGATGGGTTCAAGTCTCGTAGGTCTTGGGCTGTAAATGTGTGAAATTGTTGCTTAATGTTGAGAATTGAAGGGCAATCATATCTGAAAAGTAAATATAGTGTGATATATTATTGATACAAAAAACGTTAAAAAAATGTGCCATCTCCTCAAAAAATACCTAGAAATTACTTCATGTATGATGAAAATACGAGAATTATTAAGTTACTTTATATTATGTAAAATTGATTAGTTTAGTTTAGAAATAATAAAAACATGTAAAAACTTAGGCCCCATTACCAGTTCCTGAACTGAAGGATCAGAAAATAAAGCTTATTATTATTATTATTTATTATCGTGGACTTATGCACTATCTCAGCTGTTAGCTGGATAAAATTTAATTTTCCCAGATTCAGCAACCAAAGGGAATAGGCTCGATTACAATACAAGAATTACAGCTTTTCGCATTTCTATATAGGTATTCTTATCAAGACTGTACTGAATAATTACCCCGAGATCAAACATTTTTCTCTTTTTTGAACGTGAAATTGAAATGAACACCAGGAAAGGGATCTGGCAACAATTTCTGAAATTTAAATCGTTCGGAAACTTTCCTCGTCGACTCGGTACACGATAAGCGTGGCGGTCAGCGTATAATGCAGGATTACCCAGCAAGATTAGTACCTTCACTAACATAATTTTCTTCTTATTGGCGTTACAAGATAAGCAATACTCTATCTGGCGGATAAATTTGGAACTATTTTATTATAGATAGACAGATAGATATACATAAACCGACATGTTGTATTTTTTAGCTGGATTATCGTGTACTTGTGACGATTTACGCAAATAAAAAATATTTTTCAAGGGTTCAATCAAGTTTTACTGATTTGTGTGAATCAAAGAGTGTGTGGACACACATAGAAATGGTCATTGTGTTTCAGTGAAATTTTTGGAAGTGAAAGGGATTCCAATAAGGCCATCAGTTTTCATAGTTTTCCATATTAATATGAATAATAGGGGTGATTTTTATTTATAAAGAAAAAATATCCTGCATTCAAGACTTCTTTTTCTTCAATTACGCATATAGAATATTGTTTACCCTTATGAGAGAAAGATACTCTATTAAACCCAGTTTTCCTAAAAAAGAAATCGGTTGTCTGTAAAGTCGGTTTACTGACGATAGTTGAACGTGACAACGTCATAAGAAAATACTGATGGAATGGTTGCATTTTTCAAAAGAAAATTTTAATTTCATTTGTTTGGTAGATATTTTGTATGGAGGTAAATGGAAATCACAATAAAATTGATACAGTACAACCTCTCTAATCCGAATCATATGGGATCAGGGATTGTTCGGATTATCGAGGTAATTGAAATGAAATATCGCCCTGTGGCCCTAGCGCCACGTGTTGCCGCCGAGAATAGTTTACTTAAGTCAACATGTGAAATCACTGAAGGTAACCAAAATTGACATAATACCAATCTTGCAAATCTTGTGCGTGATTTTGGGTGCGAGTTTGATCTTGCAGAATAGGTGCGAGACTCGGTATTGCAAGATCTTGGTATACCGAGATTGCATTCCCTATTCTTGATGCTGTGAATGAAAAAAAACCTTATTGCACTGTTAACCCTAATTTCTAAGAGTTCTGAATATTGTCAGTTCGTCAAAACAAATAAAGATTGTTGCAGAAGTAAAATATTTTTTATTTAAATTAATCATAATTTTTTTTCGTTGAATACAAAAAATATTTTAGATTTAATTTATCACATACTTTATATAGGCTCAACAGATGCAATACAAATACTAATTTTAAAAAATGCGTTAAAGTATTTCCTTAATAATTTGTCATTGGAAACAGGCTTACACTTCTTATGTAAAATAAATAATCACAAGAATAATTATTACAACAGTTAGTATCATTCCAGCTACTAATACAACTTTATCTTCCGATACCCTTTTTTCAATCAACCTCATTGTATGATTACTTAATCCTAATGTATTTGCCATGTCCATTATTTTTCGTTGGGCACCTTTTAAAGTCAGCCTTTGGGATCTTAAAGATTCTATGGCATTAACACCTGTACTTATCATTTCGTCCAGTCCCCTGTTTGAGTTTTGTAATGATGTTTGATGTTGAATAGAGTAATCCATGTTGATTGTGGTAATATCTGGATTTGGTTCGAATTTTCGATGGAATAATTGCTCTCTTTCACTCATAGCAGCTTCTCTTCTAGATCGCTTTTGTTTAGCAACTGCTAATGCCGCCTGAAGGTGTCGACTATCGTATTTCAATTGATCACACCTCATTTTTGCATTTTGCCTTTGCTCAACAGGTACTTTATAAAGATATACATCCAGTTTTTCGCAATTACTAGAAGTTAAAATTCATATTTACGTCAATTCAATAAAATGATATAAAAACTACCCACCTCACCTATTAATTAAATTAATTTTTTCCTGTATATCTTCCTCTATCGCTAGAGCATTTACAATATTGTTCTCCAAAGTATGGAACGTCTGTTGAGTTTGTTGAATCAGTTTATTCGTTTGATGGTAAAGAGTATCCATATTTAATCCAAATTGTATATTAGGAATTACCAGACTGATTTGATTTAATAATTTATCTTAAATCTGAAGCATTCAAGCAGAGTTCACTCATTGCAATTTGTAACATCACAACTTCCAAATCATTTCCAATTTCCAATCAAATTTCAAGAAACCAATGATGATTGACGATAGACGTTGACGTTTATAAAACAGGACTGCGTTCATATATTATACTTTCACGCAGAGAACTTTAATCGTTAATATTCGGCGTATAATTATCGTACTCAGAAGATAAACCGATATAATTAAAATTAAGAGAATTAGAAATACTGCAATAAAAGATAAATCAGTAAATAGAGATATTCTTTCGACAGAAACTGTGAGAAAATTGCTATCACACAATAGCAACCGTACAGGATATGCGCTTTTTGGGTGTAACCATTGATTCTAGACTGGACTGGACCAGCCATGGCCAGCGACTTGCGGGTTACTCGCCCTTCGTTCGAGCAGCTCGTATTGAAACTCAAGTTTCAATACGAGAACAACCTTCATAACCTTTTCTTTAAACTTCAGAGATGATATCTTCCTGCACTAGTCTCTGATTGCATATTTTTCGAACGACTGTCAAAATTTTTTCGCAAATTTTTCTTTAACTTGAACAAGTTTCAAGAAGAAATAATATATAGGCGATGTCAACCTAAATTACTGGGTCCATAATGATTCTTAAACATCTATAGATCATAATCGGCATCACTTGGAAGACAGCCTGGCCATCGGGGCTCTCTCGGTCAAACAGAGAGGAAACTTGAGGAAATATCGCAGGTTATGTATTTTTTTATTATCTCCTTAGTCCTTTTCATGACTTTGCTTGCTATGTAAAATCTTTTCTTAGATTTGTTTAGACATATAAGAAGTATGATTGTTGAAATATTTTTCTGCTGGTTTTCCTTTTTCCATTGTTACAGATTCCTATCCCAAACCCCCTTCCTTTCACCCTTGTCTTAGTTTGGAAATCATGGAATGCAAGAGAGAATGAAGCGGCTAAGCAGAAAAATCTTTGGTATTTCTTTATGTACAAACGACACTAACACAACATAAACAAACAAGCTATTGCTAGTGCAATAGCGATATAATAATATATATATATATATATATATATATATATATATATATATATATATATATATATATATATATATATATATATATATATATATAATGGAGTCAATGAGACGAGATGGTTCTATGTAGATATTGACATGTTCGAAAATGCAAAATGTGGAAAGAAAAAGAAATAATTTTCATTGCAAATTATATGAAGAAGAAAAGTAGATTTTTGAATATTTTGTGATATCATTTTAATTTTACAAAATGTAAACAAGTCACAAATCTTGAAAACGTCTTTATCAGAAACCTATTGTACAAAAGCCAAAATTAATAATTCAAAATGAATCGACCACCCCCAATATACGTATCTGGCACAAATTGTGTGGGTAAGTTAATCATTTGTATATCCATAACATAGACTGTATTAGACTGAAAACTGTTTCTTTTCTAAGTTGACGAGGATCATCAGTATACGGTTCCAATTAAAATGATAAAAACACAGGTGGATATGCCATTATGGGAAAAGTCTGAAGCCTATATGGTAATTAATTTTATTGTCATTTTCTATTTTTTCTCAAAATAAATTTGTAGGAATACCTTGGTTTCGTTCTTGCAATCAATCAAGCTGTAGAGGGAAAGAGTAATACTGATGGCAGTAAAAATTGTTCTGAACAAGTTGATAAAATAAAAGCTATGCTTGATGATATAGACAAACTAATTGATGAAACTCCACCTATAGAACAACCACAAAGATTTGGCAATCAAGCATTTCGCACATTTTATCAGAAAGTCAAAGATGTAAGTGCAAACATTGTGCAATAACTGTATCATTAATATATTACGATTGTTTTAGAATTTGTTCAATTTATTACAAAAAGCGCTTCCAGAAAGATTATATAGGGCAGTTCCGGAAATTATGATATATTTATTAGAAAGTTTTGGAAATTCAACACGTATTGATTATGGAACAGGCCATGAAATTTCTTTTGTCATGTTTCTATGTTGTTTGTTTAAAATTGGCTTCTTTACCGACGTTGATAAGGCACCTACTGGATGTAAGATATTCACAACGTAGGTATCCAAAATTTGAAATCATTTAAAATTATGGTAATTATACCCAATAGTGGCGGTAGTCAGAATTATTATTATTATTAGAGTTCAGCAGTGGGCGGAAAAATCCGATGAAACTGCATACAATTTTTTTTGCAGAGCCAAAAAAATTCTTAAACTAACATTATCACAGTTAAAGTCTGTAGCTTCATCTCTTTTTCTAGTCTATTCTTAAAGGTGTTTAGCGACGGGGCAGTCACTGTGGTTTCGCTGAGTCCATTCCAAGGATACAGAACACGGTTACTGAGGGAACTTCTTTTGTGGAAGTTTAGCACATCTTTCTTTCTTCAACCCAAGGCCGTGTCCTCTGAGAATAGTTTTAGAGCTGCGATGGAATATGTGCACTTCAACACAATAGTGGTTGTGAAGTATTTTAAATGTCTCGATCGAGGCACCTCTGAGTCTTCTGTGCTTGAGAGTTGGCAGGCCAAATACTTTAAGTGAGGATTCTTGTCACTCTTCTTTGAATTCTTTCGATTAACTCCACGTTCTTAATGAAGTATGGGCTCCAAATGTTGTGTCCATACTCCAAAAGTGGTCTTATATATGTTTTGTACAGTTTGCAAATTTTATCGACTGACCTACTGGTGACTACTGGCTATACACAACAGTGATAAGACCGCTCCTGACCTATGCCGCCATCATATGGTGGTCTGCACTGGAAAAAGGGATAAAATGGAACAAAATCAACAAGATCCAAAGGCAAGCATGTCTAGCAGTCACAGGAGCTTTAAGATCCACACCCAGGGTCTCCATAGAGTGTCTTCTGGGCACCCCTCCACTACACATAGTGGTGGAAGAGGTGGCCATGAGGGCCTCTTTGAGACTGTGGGAGGGAGGTATGTGGAGGGACAGAAATCCAATCTCTGAACACTCCGCATCCCTGAACAAAATTAGAGAAATCTGACCTGACCTCACAAGAGGAGATCCAACAAGAGCCACCTACTACTTTGACAAACCCTACAAAGTAGTTATTCCACCAAAAGAAATTTGGACCACACTCCACGCCTTACTCACACCACAGTCACTCTGATTTGGTGCCCAACCCATCAGGGCATCGAAGGAAACGAAATAGCAGACAGCCTCGCTAAAAAAGCAACAGCTATCAGGCTGATGGGACCAGAACCAATTCTGATCATCCGATGGACCAATGTGCTCTCTTTCTTTCAAAACTGGACCACCACCAAGGCCCAAAATTACTGGGCAGGCATCTCGGGACTGAGACAGTCAAAAAGGCTCATTAAACATGAACATGAATTACTCGAAAAAAAGTCTGTTGGGATGCTAGTGGGCCTATTGACGGGACACCAACTCAACAAACATCTACACGTCATGAAACCATCGGAAACCACACAATGTCGTGGTTGCCTAGAAAATGACGAAACAACGGAACACGTACTCTTCGAATGTCCCGCCCATAAGGAAACCAGACTGAACACCTTGGGCACTGAAACACCCAGCGCCCCGATGATCCAGGTGACCCCCTACAACAGTCTTGCAAGCTTCATCAGGAAGTTTTTGCTAGACAAATAACAACTCAACAACACACGGCAAGCACAATGGGCCAAACGGCCTGAGTGCTGCCCATATGGCGGCTGTGCAGGAAGAAGAAGAAGACCTACTTGTGAAGACTTTCTGTATCAGGAACAATAAGCTATTTGCTTTTTTGACAATAAGGGCTATGTGGGTTTCCTATTTGAGGTCAGAACAAATTACAATACCAAGGTCCTTTTGTTCAGATATGCTCTTGAGCTGTGTCCCATTCAACGTATAAGGCGTGGCTGGGTTAGTGGTTCCCGGATGCAAAACATTACACTTTTCAGCATTAAGTTGAAGCTGCCAAACATCAGTCCATACTTCCGATCTCTTGAGGTCGTCTTGTAACATATTGGGATTAACCAGGGGATGTGTAAACATTTTCGTGTCATCTGCAAAGAAGTACATCTCCGATTGAATCACTTGGATTAAGTCTGCTATGTACTCCAAGAAAAGCAACGAGCCAAGCACCGAACCCTGGGGCGCGCCGCTATCGATCATGTAGAAATCATAAAAGAACTCACCAACTCGCACTCTGCAGCTCTGACTCCTTAGGAAGCTCTTGATCCATTGCAGAAGCTTAGCCCGCACAACACACACATAGTCCAGGTAAACGATGCCAGTTGGGTCGTTTTCATCAAATGATGTAGTAGTATGAGGCAAGAAACCATGATGCGAGTTAGGTATGGTGCCGTTCGAGAGTAAGAAGGTGATAAGCTCATGGACAATGATTTTTTCCATACATTTGCAAGTGATACATGTAAGACTTATAGGTCTGTATTAGTTGGCTGTCCTATTCCCCCTCATATCATCATCACATCTGCAGTTTTCCACTCTGGTGGGAGAACCCCTGAATCCATAATTGTATTCTTCTTTTCAGGGGTGAATAAAATGGTCGTAATTTCATATTCTGATCTAGTGTTGTTAGCCAGTGCTCCCTCATCTTTTGAATTCATTGGCAAATATACAAGCCACTTACTAAGGGTGACTTGCAGTCTCCAAGCTAAATGGATTGTTAAGTGCTAGGGTACTGACAGTTGAGTTCAAGGACCGTTTTACGTACCTGAAAAAATGTTTTCTTACTAATTTTAGGGCCCAGAATCCAAATCAGAAAACGTTTTGCCCCGGAAGGCTATCGTTTAAGAGAAAATAAAAAACAAATTTTCCTTGAAAGTCAATTTGTTTATATCATTCAAATTCCATCATTGCTTCATTAAAATGCCTCGTTATTAGTACAATGTATAAAATATACTCACATGTACCATTAATCAGTAATTCTACGCTTAAATATACATTAATTTCTCATTAAAATGTTTTTCAATTCGAATGTTTATTTTCTAGACAGTTAACCCGCCCGATGTGATTGCCTGTCAATTCTCAATATTAGGCAACAATTTCACAAATATACAATCCAAGACCTACGTGACATGATCCCGACAATAGTGAAGTACTCGCCATCCCCGTCATAACAGAGAGGGATATTCAAATGGAAATCTTTTCAAACCAAACCTAACTAAGCTAACCGAACCTCAAACTTAATTTAAATTTATAATTTTTAATTGAATAGGTTAGTAGGTTAGATTTTAGGTAAAATTAGGTTAGTTTTGGAAAGATTCCTATTTGAATTTCAGTCTCAGTTATGAACGAGAGAGATAGTGAGTACTTGCATCGTTTTCAGCCGCACGTCGTACAACATGTAACATGAAAACACTGTAACTATGGCGGGTTAACTGTCTAGAAAATAAACATTCGAATTGAAAAGCATTTTAATAAGAAATTAATGTACATTTAAGCGTAGAATTACTGATTAATGGTACATGTGTGTATATATTATATATTGTAATAATAACATGGCATTTTAATGAAGATGATAAGCTTCAAAGAGGAGTTGAGTAATGTTGATTGGTCAAGAGTTTATAATGAGTCTGAACTTAACAAAGCCTATGATTTATTTGATGGCATATTCAGTCAATAAGTGATCGCATATTTACCATGAAGTCAATAAAATCGCAAAAACAAAAACCATGGATTACTGTTGGTATCAAAACTTCCTCCAGTCATAAAATGGAGATATATAAAAAGAGAATTGAAGGGCAGGTATTTCATGACTTATTTAGAGCATACAGAGAAATACTTAGAAGAGTTGTTAGACGGGCCAAGAAGATGTGCAATGAAGAGTGCATATTACGATCAATAAATAAAAATCTTGCAACTTGATAAGTATGCACAGCAATGGGGTCAGAAGGGGGATCTCTATTTTGGAGGAACTGAGTGGAGGAGAGAAGGGATATCAGGAAGTATTGAATGATATTAATACATTTTTTGTTAATCAGGGCTCTGAGTCGTCCAGCAATATTGGTGATTCAAGGGAGCAAAGCTCTGGTCTGCAGCCTTGTGCTCTTGTCAACAGATTCTGGAGAGGTCATCAATCTAATCAGCTCTTTGAAGGACACAAAATCTGTGGGACTGGATGGAATTCCTGTCAAAATTATTAAGATGGTTGCAGATGAGATCTCGCCTGTTCTGGCATATCTGATAAGTCTCACTTTTGACAGTGGTGTATATCCTGATAAACTTAAGATGGCCAAGGTGAGAACAGTGTACAAGAGGGGAGCAAACAGCTTATGGGGAATTACAGACCTATATCTATACTCAGTAACATTGGTAAGATATTTGAAAGAGCTATTTACAACAGAATTGTCGATTTTTTTGAGACTCAGGGTATTTTCAGAATGCCAAAATGGCTTTAGACAGGGTAGGACTACGACAAGAGCTATATATCAGGTGATAACAAAGATTCTCTCCTACTTAAACAGTGGTAAAACAGCACTGATGTTTATCGATCTCTGAAAAGCCTTTGACCCCGTCAACCATGACAAGTTAGTTGTGAAGATGTATGCGGTCAACGATGTTGGCTATTGATAGGGGGTGCCGCAGGGGTCGGTTTAGGGTCCCCTCCTTTACCTGATTTATACCAATACCTTACCTGGTTGTTTAACTGAATTCATGGTCCAATTTGCAAACGACACTGTGAATTCTGACTACCGCCACTATACGGTATAATTACCCAAATTTTCATTTAATTAAATTTCTAGGTATCTAGACATTTGTAGGAAGTTACAACAAAAGTATAGAATGGAACCAGCAGGAAGTCATGGTGTGTGGAGTTTAGACGATTATCAATTCATTCCATTCATATGGGGAAGTTCTCAATTTATAAGTGAGGAAATGTGAGAAATAAATATTTTTTTTAAATTTTAATCTGTTTCAAGATCATGCAACTATTGAGCCGCCTTCGTTTTTGAAGAAAACTATCGTAGACCAATATGCTGACCGATATATGTTCTTGGCATGCATTCAGTACATTAATAGGGTTAAAACAGGACCATTTTCGGAACACTCAAATCAGCTATGGAATGTTAGTGGAGTACCGTCATGGAATAGGGTTAATGGGGGCCTCGTTAAAATGTATAAAGCAGAGGTAAATATTCGAATATTTTCTGTTACATCAAATTTTAAACGCAAATTGCAAAAAAATTCATCAAATTTTTATTTTATTTATAAAGAATGAGAATATAGCTGTTTTAATTTTCAGCCCACTAGTTTTCAGGAGCGCTGGTCACAATTATAGGTTATTTATGAATTCAAGAAGGCAGTCATTTTGAAACCGTCGTCTTGAAATTTTTAGAGAATAACTTCCGAGTAATCAGCGACCCCAAAAATCCCCTTGACTGGTACCATCTTTGATCCGCCATATTGAAATTTGTACAAATTGATCTCAAATTAGCAATTGGCGATCGAAAAAAAACCCATACTACTTCCCTGCGAATTTTGTCGTTTCTGAAAGAGTAACTGTCTGTCATCTTAGATACGCCATATTGAAATTAGTAAAACGTGTTCTCAAATTCGCACCAAGCGACCGCGGAAACTTCCTAATACTACTTTTCAGCAAAATTAGTAGCTTCTGAAAAAAAGATTTTGACTTGCGGATTTTGTTTTTTTCACATTCACAAAGATATTGCTTTCATCTAACCATACTTCTAATTTATTAAGCTCTCCCTGCATTTTTGTTATGGCACTCTGTACAGACACATCACGAACAGATAAAATAGTCATCTGCAAACAAATTCAACAGCGTATCCCTATCCACACAAGAGACGATATCATTTATGTATAGCAATAATAATAGAGGCCCCAATACGGACCCTTGCGGCACTCCATATTCTACCCCTAATTCACTAAAAATTTCACTGCCCACCTTCGTTTTTTGCTTCCTATCACTTAAATAATTTCTAAACCAAGCCTTAGTCTCAACCCTCATTCCACACACATCTAGTTTGCGCAACAACAAGGATCGCCATCTAGTCTCAAACGCTCTCTTAAAGTCAATGAATGAGTTCCCTCCATTTCGATATCACAAGCTGTAATGCTGATTCACAAGAATGATGTTCCTTAAAACCAGATTGACAAGAGATTAACACATTATCATCAGACAAGTGATTTAACAGTTGTTTTCATTATTCTCTCCGTCAATGGCATCATATTTACAGGCCTATAATCTTCGCATTTGAGAGAGTTCTTTATCTTTAGTACTGGTACGATAGTGGAAACCTTCCATTTTCCGAGCACAACTGCTTGTTTAATTGGGTGATTTATCAAATTCCTCAGTTCATTCTTGATTGTTTACATACCACTTTTCGAGACAGTCATGTCAATTGTATCTGGAGAAGATCCACAACGAATTGTTTTTATAATCTGCTCCAAATCTTCGTCTTTCATCATTTCAAATTTGTCTAATATCGATACAATATTAACCTCCGGCAGTACATGCTCTTCAATTCTTCTCAAAGAATGAATTGAACTTCTTAGCTATTTCTATTTTGGCATTACCAAAACGAATTCTTTTTATGCCACTGTTCTTAGTTGTCCCCATTATTTCTTTGTTTCGCTTCCACATTTTTCACCATCATTATGAATTATCAAGCATTCTTTCATAGTAGTTTTTCTTTTTAATCAAATTAGTAACATTTCATTTTCTCTGAAATCTTTCCAAGTCATTTCATTATTCAATATACTTTTAGTTGTCCCCATTAATTCTTTGTTTCCTTCCACATTTTTTCACCATCATTATGAATTATCAAGCATTCTTTCACAGTAGTTTTTCTTTTTAATCAAATTAGTAACATTTCATTTTTCTCTGAAATCTTTCCAAGTCACTTCATTATTCAATATACTTCATTGTCAAACCAGTTGTTTTTGTTTTCCATTTTCCTCAATTCTAATGGAGCTACATCATCAATAACTGACTCTACATTCATATAAAACTCATCAACCATATCATCTATTCTTTCAGTATATACTTCTGTACCATATCCAAAAACCCAATTTTCCTCAATATTTGCAGTTTTTAACTTCTTCAAATCCCTGGACTAGTACTTTACTTCGTCTATCTTTTGTTTATATTTACTACTCAATTTAACACTAACCATACTATGATCAGCTATTTGAGGTTCTTTCAATACTGCAACCTTCAACTCCGATATGTTCGAAAACACTTTAATCCACTGTAGTTTTAGACCTATCTGTTATAAGAGTTAAATCTTCAACTAGTATATGAAATTGGACGTTGAAATGGAGATGACAAGATGAATGCATGATTTCTAGGTTCTAGCAAAGTTCCCCGTAGTCCAGCATATTGCATTTGGCACACTTCTTCCACTGACACCGGCTGACCCAAACGCAGCAGTTCGCAAGATGAAGAGTGCCCTGGCCCTAGCACCCAAAGAAATTGACCAGCTCGTTTTTCAACCACAAAGAGATCCAACTGGGGATCAAGCCAAAAAAGACGAAGAAGGTAGCATAAAATCTGCCAAATCTGAAACGGAAAGTGTAAGTGCTGGGAAATTTGCCACTCCGCCAACGAGATCCAAAATTTCCTCATCACCTGATACAAAGGAGGAAGGCACTAAAGTTCATTTCAAGGAGGTTTGATTGGTTTTGATTGATTTGTATACTTGCGACTTAACATTTTTATTTATATCAATATTTTGATGAATATAACGTTGATGTTCGATTTGAGATTTTCAATTACCTTTGAAACCTTAAAATTGTGTTTTATATTGCGAAATATAATTATACTCATGTTATTTGAGATGCAGCTATTGGGTAATTACTGACTAAGATAAGCAGAGGGCTTCAGTTAAAATCTACACGAAGTGTCTAAAACAACATACATTCTGTCGAAAAAGACGTGAATGAAATTGTGAAATCTAACCAAAAACTCAACAAATGCCATCGACCATCCACCGTATTCACCTAAAGTGGCTCCGGCCTACTTTCTCCTTTTTAAAACTCAAATTACCACTTCGAGGTACCCATTTCGAATCGATAGAAGACGAGATAAGTCGAGAATTGAAGGCGATTCAGGAAAAAACATTTGAAAAATGTTGAAAAATATTCGGAAGGGTAGGCCCCTTCCTACTTTTCGAAAGCGATACAATAAATTTGGATGAAAAATAAATATTTCGTGTTTCATTGACTAATTCCCGGTATTTTTTTGACAAAATCGATAATTTTCGAAGTTCTCTAGTAGATTTTCTTATTTTGAATATTATTAATGGCAGGAAGAACCCGCTGAAGAAATTTCGTTCCTTATAAGAATACATTTTCTTTCGGTGAAGGAACGTCTAGTACTGATTTGGTAGTAACCCCAAATATCAACAGAAAAGAATAAAAACTGTTACCTGACAATTTCAATGTGGAAAATAGAAATTACTGAAGTGTAAAAATCGGTGATTCCCCGATTCTAAAATAAAATCTCGAACCATTTCGTTCGCGGTAACCACAGAAATTCCGAAATAGAACTCGACATGCGCTTTACAACAGTAAGGCGCTGGTTCAATTTAATAGGTCCTTTCATCACAACTTTTTGTGCGCATGCGTAATCATCGGAATTAAGGCGATTTGCACTCGGTACAAAATTATTAATAACTGACTCCGAACAGTATAAAAGAAGTTAACGAAAAATAGTAAAAACTGTTGCAATAAGCATTGCTTTATATTGAATTATAAAAAACAATACTAAAGTGAATGAATTGTAGAAAAAAAATAAAAAATGTGAAAAAACCCAGATAAAATGTGTTTTCCTCTCTTCTACCCTGATTTTATTTCAGTGGACTATATGAATTGCAAGAAATTTTGTTTTTGGTACAAACAATAGGAATTGAAAGATTCAATTCCTATTCCGCTTTTGAAAGTACTACCAATTAACAAACTTGTTAAGCTGTAAATATGAACAATTAGACGTTTTAAGAAGGGGGCGCTCTTCTTCGTAGGTAGTTTGAGAACTTGCACAAGAACAACAATTTCATTCAGGACAGTCAGAAAACGACCAACTGAGGATGGATAAGTAAACACAAAACTGAGCGCGTTTTTTCTTGGACTCAACGTCACATCGAACATTAGTTGGTAGGCAAGGCATCATCAAAATTGAGAAGAATGAGAAGAAATATTGTTCTGTTTACAGTCACTAGTCTAGGATGGGCTTGAAAAGTGATTCTAGACTATAGTAGGTGTGGAGAGATATCCCACGACATCCTGGTCCTGTTCAAGAACTAAACTAAATAAACAAAAAGAGGAAAATAAGAAACTCTTTCCGCATGTAGTAAAAGAATTGAAAATTGTTTGTATTACCTCTTTTTACCCTGATATAAGCCTGAATCCGCATAGGCATACTTTAGATTAGGTTTTCGACCCCCTCTGTGGTGATATTTTGCCAATCTTCTGTGGCGGCTTGGATGAGCTGTTGTGGGGTTCTTGGATTATCCTGGCGGGATCTAATTTTCCTTTTGAGATTATCCCATAAATGTTCAACATGATTTGGGTCTGGAGAGCAAGCTAGCCAGTCCAAAACACCGATTCCCTCTCTTTCAAGACAATGTCGCGCGAGGTTGCTGATATGCGGAGGAGCATTATCTTGCATAAAAGTGAAATTCTCACCGTGGGCACTTCGCCAGAGTCTCACGATGGGCTCCAGCACTAGGTCCACGTAATTTCTAGTCGTTACACTCGCAGGAAACGAAATGAAATCTGTTTTGCCTCCCAGCATAATGCCACCCCAAAACATCACAATGCCCTTGGCATTTCGGAATTTGCTTTGATCACGGAGTCTAGCTTGTCTTCCACGACCCCTTAAAACCCGGCGGTCATCTGATCGAACACCAATTCTGGTCTCATCCGAAAATCGAACATTTCGCCAATTCTTCATATTCGAATTTTAATGCTAGATACACTAATTAAGTCTGTTAATATTTTGTTGTCTAGTTAGCTCTGGAACTCTTAAGGGCCTTCTGCTGTATAAGCCCCTTGAAATAAGTCTTTGACGTATCGTTTCGACTAATACACTGATGCCTGTTGCTTCCAGATATTGCCTTTGGAGTATGGGTTGCGACGCAATTGCAATTTGGCACAAGAAGCGGTCTTGTTCTTCAGAAGTGATCTTCCTACAACTTCTTCTAGGCCTATTTTGCAGAGATTGTAACTCCACGTATCGGGCGTAGGTTTTTGAAATCATCCCCTTTGATATCCCGATTGTGGCCGCTATACCCCTCTGTGCCATGAAGTCTTATTTTCAAGAAGCCAATGGCTAATGCCACTGGTGAATATGTCTGAATTGAAGGAGCTTTTAAAAGCTGCCAAGCAAGAAAAAATTACAAAATTCTTAAACCATTGCCTAAGCGTGAATATAATAATTATTATCATTACCATTACACCAGAATAATACTTTGTTCTGGTGTAGTGATGATATTTTTTTATATTTAAACGCTAGAGAGGCTAAATCCCTACATTATAAATGAAGTACGAAGAAAGAATACATACTCTTGCAGGTAGTAAAGTTTTAATATTTTCTAATATTTACAAGATGTTCTGATAAAATAAATAAATATAGGAACATAGAAAATTGCCTAAAGACGTACTGATATAGATAAATTTTCTTAGTTGAAGCTCCAAATATAGATTATGAACTTAGCCTATAATAATAAATAATGATATGAAGCATACATCATTTGATTGAAAAGCAAAGTAATTAACACAAATCAAAAAGAAATTGGTACCTCATCAAAATAAATTACGTATAAATTTTTCATATTTTCAGATGTCAGGCATATTTGTATTCATTTCGAGCTCTGCGATGCACTTATAATTTTTTGGATATCGTTGAAGAATCAAATGTCAAATTTTTTGCATTTGATATGAAAATTGCTGCACCATTTCGGGAATCCGCTGTTCTCTCAATTGTCACTTCATTTTCTTCACATGCAACCGTTTTCCCTGCTGTTTTTATGGAAATATTATTACCGTTATATTCGAAGTTTTGTCTTGTTTCCGGTGAAGCGAACCGGAATTTTCCGTTATTTCCAACGTGAAAAATTTTTCCATTACCACTAGCAATACGCACTTTACAATTACAACCAATAATTTTCAAATGTCCTAGATGATTTTCGATGTTCACTTCGATGTTATTTCCAACAACTAGGAGGGATTTCGTATTTTTTGTTATACATATTCGGATATTGTTGCCGATGTACTTCATTTCTGCCATATTCTTCTCTGATGTATGATGGGAAATTACCATTTCGATATTAATTTTTAACTTTTGAACTACGTTTTCGGTATATCGCAAATAAGGTATATCAATGTTGGAACGGATACGACTGAAACGCTTTGTATTTTCAGAGCAAACAACAAATCGTATGGGGAACCACCATAATCCCGTAAATGTCTACCTACCGCCTCAGCACAACATTAGTCATTATAAGTATGCCGTGACCTCAAAGCCACCGATTTATGATTTAATTGTATTGACAATTTAACAATCTCTTAACACGCAAACTTCTTTTGATTTCGAAATATGGAATATAATCTTACATTGTTGATAATATTCAATTAGGTGTTAATTCTCCTTAAAATTCATCAAAATATGAACGGTATCGTATAAGACTAGAAACAGAATCAAAATATACCAGTACATTAAAAATGGAAAAAGGTATTCAGATTGTGGAAATAATTCAGAAACTAATAATACAATTTTCCCATATAAAAGTACGATTATTCTATATTCAGAATAGCTGCAGAGAAATAAATGCTCATATTTAATTGAAGAACTACGGAGGCAGATCGAAAAATCCAAGAAATCTTCCAGCGGCAGGTTTCATTTTCAATTCCTAATAAGATAATAATAATTTTGAGATAAATGGTGATATATTTATTTTAATGCAAAGTACAAACTTCGAGGTTAATAATGAATGTAGGAAATTTTTTATTACATTTTCGCATGATTGGGGTGGTATTTCGAGTAGCACGTATTATCATAAGCCAGAATATTACAGATATGAATTAAATGGCAACAAATATGTATTCAGTGGTTCGAACGAGATCAATTACCAAACTTTTTCAGTGATGCAATTCAAACTCCTTCAGGTATTTTTTAACAAAACAATTATTTCTTCTTTGAATAGTAGAATTAAGTTAACATGAGTATTGATACGACCCAGAACTGGGGTCTATTTTTTTGTTAATTTGCTAAAAGTATCCATATATTTCTTGATTTTTATCTAACTGAATTTTGTTATCAATTGTGATAACTGTATTTTGTAGATCTACCTGCATAACATTTCATATTGTTCATCTGAATTCAAAATTACAGTGAAAAAACGGTCATTTGCCAGAATGATTCAATAATTTTATTTTAAATTCTCAATATAGTAAAATATTACTATTTTTAAAGCAGCTCAAAATCACCCAAAAGCGTAAATATCGAGGCGAAGAAATTCATCTAAACTCAGATAAGAAATCCAGCAAAAACAATATTCTTCTTTAAAATCCAAAGCCATTAAGCACCCTTTCGTATATCCACGATTCCACACATCTAGTATTTTCTAAAACAGCAATTCAAATGTCACGACGAAGGAACGCGTTTGTAAAAGATGTAACAGCTACTTGAGTATCAAGGGCAGAGGGAAGTGAGGGTGTAAGGCCTGCTGGGTCACGGATATATGAGGATCACGATCGCGACGTTAAGGGATCATTATGATTGTTGTTATTTTTTCTTCAGATATGTAGTGATTCCGTTTTTCAGTATTTGAAGCTCAGTGAATTTACTCATTCGTGTGAATCGGAATTAAATTTAAGTTAATTAATCGTGCATAACATGAGTCCAGAAGAATGGAAGACGCCGATTGTTCATCTCCGAGAATCCGGACAGGGGAACAAGAAGCACCGTTTCCGCTGTGTCCCACAGGTGATTACTTTCTGAATTTCCTTCAATATTTCTGTTCACTATTTAATCTTTACGAATTTCCTGAAGTATTTGCTACGTAATTTCTAAACGCACTAAGGGCGAGTTGAAATAATCACTTCTCAAATACCAAATTATTTTCACATGTTTTTTTTTGTCAAATGATCTATTTGAACTGCACTGACATATTCTGATATTTATTTTGAAGGGTTATTTTCATAGACTTATTTAAAACCTTTGCTTTCGTAACTTGGTAAAATTTGAAATGTACACTTATTATTGATTTCCACAGTTGTTTTTACTTGACACATTATTTTGAAGTATACTCAAATTTTTAGTATTGATTTCAACATTTGTTTATCAAACTGGCAACATTATTGAAACGTAATTAAACTATTGTGCACTGATTCCAATAACTTTGAGAACTATTTGAATTTGAAATGTTATGAAGTTTAATATTGATGTGAAACTTTACTTTTATAACTCAGAAAATTGATCTCAGTGAAATGTTACTTAACCATTTTGCCAATAGAAATTTTTGGTATAATCTGATGAACGATACATTCGAATGTGAGAACATTTAATTTTGATTCTTATCTTTGCTTCTATAAATGGGCCAATTATCTATTTGAAATATCATAATCCTTCTATTCAGTATTTCTATTTATCTCATTTTATAACTTAGCAGAACATACTTAAACTGTAACGAAGATGTTTATATTTTCATTGTATCCAACTATGGGGAAGATCTTACTTTCAAATTATTGATTTGATGTCCGATACTCTTAAGCTCAATAAGGGAACTTTCCCTGCCTTCAGGTGTAATGATTACCTACGAATAATATCATTACTCATTAGTATAAATAAATGGTTTTAGGGACGATACGCATGTATGGACCCACAGACATTGAGTTTTGTATGTTGTCGGTATGGAAGTTTTGAAGAATGTCTAAGTTGGTGGAATGTATGTGACGTTTGTGGTACCTACATGTGTATGATCAGAGGGCATGATTCCCGGGTTGGCATGATTCCCGGGTTGGCAAATCCGCAATATGGGAATAGAATATGATCCGTAGTCAGTGACACAATATAATAATAATAATACTGCCCGTTGGCGCCCAGTTGAGCAAAAAGAATCACGTATGGCTTTACGGCCTTACCTCTAGTTCCATATATAACGTTTTAATACTATACGAATTACTGAATTCGATTAAAAATACGTGAGCGAATTAACGCTTGCAAGTTGTCAGCTGTGGACGTGTTCCTTGGAATTTTAGAAGCAAATCTTTCAGAGTTTTGAGTATCAGGGCAACGACCTCTTCAGAAAACATGATATCATATTACCAAAACCCTTAGATCGGGTCAATTACCACTCATAAGATGGGTGAGGGCCGGTTAGGCCTGTCTATAATAATCTCATATCCAACATCCATCCAGAATATGGATGAGGGCCGATTAAGCCTGTTTATAATAATTAAATATTCCTACTTCCACTCGAAATATGGGTGAGGACCAATTAGGTCTGTATATAATAATCTAATGTATCAACTTCAACTCAAAATATGGGTGAAGTCAAATTGGGCCTCTATCTAAATAATCTGATATTTCATTAAATTCATTAAAAGATGCCAAAGAATGCAAGGAAAAGAATTTAATACAAATGCTATAAAGATCCAATAGACATTGTTACCGAATCTGTTTTTGATTTTCTAATTTCCTTACTTATGGTTTAAGCGAGGAAGAATTGGTCGTATCACATCAAACCTCACATAAAAGAATTTGTTGAATAGGTTACTACAAATACACAACACAACAAAGAAAAGCGTCCTATTTTATATAAGAGAACTTCAAGGCAAGTTCAGGTACTAGACGATCACATGGCTTTTCATTTGACCGATTTCAGTCGGTCTCAGGTGTAATTAATATAGGGAAGGAAATAAGATAATTCAGGTATTGCAATTTATATAAAAGCGATGCATTTTGCATCGTCCTTCATAGACCGGAGTTGGGGGTGTTTCAGTATGTTTTACAGCTATATCAGAAGGTGTTCAAAGCAATGAAAGTGATGAATTAGATGATTGGGACATAAATTCTAAAAATATCAATAGTACATGTCGATCGATAAATAAATGTCAACTCGATAACATACAATTTGTAATATTATTAAATCATTCTCAGGATGGAAAACTAGTCCATAATAACAAATAACAATGAATAAAATATGTGTAAAATCTACATCCTTTGGAAATTGAGAGAAAGAACAATATTAAATTGATGTCATAAACGGGAAAGAATGTAATTAAGTACAAATGTTTCATGTTTTGAATTAGATATACACTTCACTGGAGATTCATTGTCCTTCGATTTAAATGGAATGTTGGGGATTCTTTCAAGAATTGCTATTCAAATATTTCGAATTTGAAATGTTGATTACACCATTTTCAAAATTCACAGTTTTCTCGACTTCCACTTTATTTTCTTCGCATTCGACCTTCTTCCCAGCAATTGTAATGGAAATATTATTACCGTTATAATCGAAGTTTTGATATGTTTCCGGTGAAACGAAATCGAATTTTCCATTATTTCCAATGTGGGAAATGTTTCCATTACCACTAGAAATACGCACTTTACAATAACTGCCAATAATTTTCAAAGCTCCTCGATGATTCCCGATATTCACTTCGATGTTATTCCCAATAATTAGAAGAGATTCTGCATTTTCTGCAATACGTAGTCGAGTATTGTCGCCGATATATTTAATTTGTGTCATGTTGTTTGGAGATTGGTGATGGGAAATTACCA
The DNA here is from genome assembly GCA_013387265.2 of Cryptolaemus montrouzieri. Taxonomy (NCBI): domain Eukaryota; kingdom Metazoa; phylum Arthropoda; class Insecta; order Coleoptera; family Coccinellidae; genus Cryptolaemus; species Cryptolaemus montrouzieri. Next base: position 1,831,174 of record JABFTP020000144.1, on the reverse strand, counting down.
TTTCAATAAACGAAATGTTTTTTCGAATATCCGAAGGAACCAGTATTAATGCTGATGTGTATACTACTGACCGGTATGGAATTCAATTTTTAACCTATATAGTGTTAAAGGGGAACTACCAATAAATTCCGGTAAAGTGGGCGCTGACCTCAAGGCCAATAATTATGATTTAATTATATAGGCAATCATCATTCTCATAATATCCAGATTTCTTTTTGTTTCATCTAATTTAGATGAAGATAAATAATTGAAAGGTTTGCTGTTTTCAAATTTATAGGGTTTCATCAAGTCAAGCTTGAAAATTTTTCGAAATTCAAACTTTTGACTTGATTTTGCAAACCAAAAGCTCGATTTGACATCAAGCTTGAAAGCTTGATACTTGTAAGAGCATAAAGTTAAGTTCACTTGCTTATCGCTTGTTGCCGTACCCGTACAGGTGCAATAGAAATAGGTAGTATCTGTACTCACACGGAATTTTAAATGGGATTTCAAAACTTGATAAGTTTGATCTAGTCCAGGGGTGCTCAAACGCGAGTGCTTTTCGACTAGATCTCGAGAAGAAAAAATTTTTTAATGAGTAGGTCTCTAAACCACAAAAATTTATTACGTAATAAAATAACACTCTGCTAGCGGCAAAAGGCGGCTTTATCAAAGGAAAGCGCGGTTCTTGTCAAAGCAAAGCCGCGTTTTTTATTCTTGCCGCTTCCCTAGAAATTTCAGGCGGCGCGTTTGACGGGAACATTCGAGACTTTCGTTCTGGCCGATATAAATGTTGCCCTGCAGGAATTGGAGTCTGCATTTGTCTTATTTGTCGTGCGTCAGTTGCAATACCCAAGCGTGGCAACTTAGAGAATTATCATGAAACGGTTCATAAAAACTATGAAAAGGATTTTCCGCCACAGAGTGAACAAAGAAACGAAAAGTACGTGATTTGATATCTTGTTTGAAAAAAGAACAAACCATGTTCACAAGACCAGCCAAACAATCAAAAGCTGCTACGATCGAGTATTTTAAATATTTCATATATTTGCGAAACTCAAGAAACCATTCGAAGATGGATCGGTTGTGAAGGAAGCATTTATTGGAGCGGGTGAGATTTAATCTGGAGATTTTAAAAATAAATCAAAAATCATGTCTGCTATTAGAGAACTTCAGTTATGTCGTCCGATTGTCGCAAGGAGTATTGTAATGTAACAAGGCAGATGAACTGAAACATGATATCATGAAATGTACATACTTTTCTATACAGTTCGACGAGTCCACCGATATGACAGACACTGTCCAGCTGTGTATTTTTATTCGGATGGTATTCAATGACATTTTGGCTAAGGAAGAATTTTTGACAATCATTCCTATGACAGGGAAGACCCTGGTGAAGATATATATGACGTTTTCTTCAATTTTGTGAAAAACTAAAAGCTACCAATATATAAATTAGTGTGCATTACAACCCCGATGGAGCACCAGCAATGACTGGAAACAAAAACGGTTTTGTGGCATTGTGTCGAGCTAATGAAGATTTCCCTTCATTTTTTTCATTTCATTGCATTATACATCAACAAGTTTTGTGTTCGAAAGTTTTAAACACGGAGGTAATTATGGACATTGCAACAAAAATTGTGAATTCCATACGTGCACGTAGCTTGCAACGGCGGTTCTTTAAGTTGCAGTTGGAAGATAGGGAGTCTGCTGAAAACACTGATTTAGTTCTTCACACGGACGTCAGGTAGTTGAGTTGTGGATAATTCCTAGAAAGGTTTCAAGAATTATTGCCCGAAATAACAGCTTTTCTAGACGAAAGTGTTGACATTCAGAAGTTGAAAAACGAAAAATGGTTGACTGATTTGGCATTTTTGACTGACATCACAAGGCACTCAAACACCATTAACTTGGGGCTTCGAGGTAGAGGAAAAACTATTATTGAGATGATTAGCGCAGTAAACGCATTCAAAAGTAAACTGCAACTTATGATAGATCCACTGAAAAAAAGAGGATCTGAAACATTTTCCGTCTTTGAAAGCAAGGATTCCTCAGTTGAATTATGATACGTATGAGGCTGAATTATCAAATATTTTGGAACAATTCGAAATGCGTTTTTATGATTGCAATAAATTGGTAAATATAGCATCATTCATGAGTTATCCTTTTTCATGTAGAAGCATTGAGGAATTAGCTACTGATATAGCAAGTCAGTTTAATATGAACTCACGTTCTGTTGAAAATGAGTTGGTGCAGATTATATCAGATATGCATCTCAAAGCTACAGCCTCTGATACAATTTTCTGGTGTTTTATATCTGAAGATAAATATCCGAATCTAAGGCAAATCGCCCTTCAACTGACGGCAATGTTTGGGTCAACTTACTTGTGTGAGTCTGCATTTTTGAGATGAAGATAATTAAGTCAAAATATCGCAATCGACTAATTGACGATCATATGTCATGTTTGCGATTAGCACTGGTTACGTACCATCTTATGAGAAGTATGCTGAGTACATGCAGTGCCTCGCTTCATTATTCAAAGTCACTCCTCAGTTAAGTTCAACACCATATGTAACTCTTTTGTTTTGTAACAACCAATAAACTCGCAATTTTGAATAACTATGAGTTTTTTCATTGATATTATAGCGAAGAACCTAACTAAATCTAACCCAAACCTTAACTAAAATGATGTATATTGTGTGTATATATCTATTTATATGCTAAGGTAGACCCTACCTAGATAGGTTAGATAGTAAACATGAAAAGCTCCGCGAGGGGAATTTGGTTAATTTCAAGGAGAAAGGGCTGAAATTAACCAGAAGTCATTTACACCCTCCACTCCAAAAGTAACCGAACTTTTTGAACATAGAAACAATCAGTATTAATTTTGATTCAAATCAATCAATGTATTCGCCTTCTGCATTGATACACAAATTTGCACGGGCCAAGAGGTTGTCAAATGACTTCATTATCTTGAAATGGTCTTCAACGCGTCGGTCACCGCACTTTCAATGGCCCCAATCGAATCGTGCTGCTTTTGTGGTACAAATCTCTAATTAACCTTCGTAGGCCCCAACACTTTGGCCAAAATACGGTATACAGTTATTTGGGGAATGCCTAATTCCATTTCAATAAATTTCACCGATGATTTCTTATCATTTTTGATTAGTTCACACTCTTCTTCCATGTTTTTCCCAATAATCCAGTTTTGGAACTGCTGATACAACAAATTGGGACAATTCAAATCATCATCAAGACATCTACAGAGAAAGAGAAGATCCAGCACATTTCTTCTTTCGGATAGCTTTCTCATGTTTACCCCCTCAATCTCATTCGAATACTCCGAATGGAAAGGTTGCCAGACAGTCGAGGCCTTCTCAAGAATAGGCCTGCAATAACAATTGAATAACAATTTCAAAATGTCACAGCTTGTAAACATAGCTGTGTTACGCCTAATAAAGCCCAAGGTTTTGAAGGCTCGGTTTACAATTGTGTCGAAATGAAACTTGAAAGTAACTCGTGAATCGATGAACGCCCCGAGATCTCTGATAACATTAACCCCTTTGAGGTTGTTACTATTGATAGTGTAATAAAAATTAATTACACTATCTAACTTACAAAAAGAAATGCACTGGCATTTATCCAAACTGACCTCCAAGCCATTACTGACAAACCAGTCAGGGAACAATGGGACAGTGAATCAGTGATGCCATTGATACTTTTGAAAATTTTACGGTCATCAGCATAGAGCAGGAAGCCAGAATGCTCAATAACAGAACCAATATTGTTAATGCAAAGTGAAAACAAATGGGTCCAAATGGCTGCCCTGTGGAACACCCGAAGTTACAGAAATAATTGATGATTGAAATCTTTTCATTTTGACAACTTGCATCCTATGCCTATAGTAATTTTTAACCCAATTCAAAAGTTGTCCCACAAAACCAGCCGACTCCACTTTGATGTCTGACAAATTCGATCAAAAGCCTTGATAAGATCCGTAAGGGCGGCATCAACCTGAATCCCCTCACTTAACTCATCAAGTAAGAACTGAACAAATAGAACCAAATTCGCAACTGTCGATCTGCCCCAAATAAAAGCCATGTTGTTGGTCGATAAGAATTAGCTTCAGTTTTAAAGGAATTTTATCAAGGATGATACTCTCAAAGATCTTTCGAACTGTACTCAAAATGCTGATCGGCCTATAATTGCGTACATACACCTTACTTCCTGACTTGTGTATGGGAGTTACAAAACTCGACTTCCAAATTGTTGGAAAATATCCTTCACGCAAAGATCTGTTGAATAATAGAGTAAGCGGTTGTGAAAGTGAAGCTGCACAATTTTTGATAAATATCGAAGGAACACCATTCGGTCCACTGCTGAATTTTTGCCTCATTTAAGTGATCTTCGAGCTCAACCTCATGAATCCCGATCAGAAGACTATTCAAATCCAAGCAGATGCCATAGTCAACAAAAATCGTACTACTAGTACTGTTTTCAGTTCGGTTACTTTTGGTATGGAGGGTGTAAAATATGTGGAAAATGACGCATTTCTTCACAATTTTATCTTATCTGTAACTATAATCGAAAAGCATGGCAAATCAAGAATCATTGCTCTTGATATCTCAAAGGCTTTCGACAGGGTTCAGAACGCATCCTTGAAGAATAAACTAATCGCTAAAGGATTCCCCGAAAAATTGCGTGGTTGGATTAGTAGTTAGTAACCAGTGAATCTTTTCAGCTTATTACAAGAGCATCCCAAAGCTCCATACTTTCGCCAACTCTTTTTCCTTAGCACAATAATGATCTGCTTACTCCGCTGGAAATAGAATGTTTGGGTTTGCGACCGAATTTTGTACCCTGGTGTCCTCATTTTCCAGTCAGCGTCCTATAAATATTAAGGAGTCACACTGATAAAGATACCAACAGAGCATGTCACCTAAATTTGGAGAAGATATTAGAGTGGAACCGGTTGAACTTCGCCAATTTTAGCGCAAACAAGACGCAATGAGCAACGTTCTACATTCTTCAAAAAAGACAGTTCTGGAGAACCTCCTTTAATCATGCAAGGACATCGAATCGTCTCAGAAAAGAACATCCATCTACTCGGAATTACAATCAACACCGGTGTTTGATGGCATGACCACATGTCAGGCATTGGCAAATCTGCTTCTAATGAAATCAGTTTTCCTTTCAGGGCTAACCAGTATTTCATGCGATCACAGCTGATGCTTTTATACAGAACACATGTGGTACCTGGTCTGGAACACTGTTCCCAATGTGGGGTTCTGCACCTGAACATGTATTACATCTATTGGATAGTGTCCAGAAGAGATCAGTACATCCCATCGACCTCCCAAAGATCAAGCGTGATCTCCAGCCTCTCGCTCAAAGCTGATCGTTGTCTTCCATACAGATACTTCCATAGAATATGCTCTGAAGAACTGAAAGGCTCGGTTCTGCACAGAATCCAGTTCCAAAGAAAAATCAAATTTGAGGAAAACTCTCATCAACGTTCCAACTAGCAAGGCCTCGTACCAATCTCTATAAAAATTCTTCTGTTCAAAGGAATAGTGAGTTGTGAAACTCGCTTTCATCTTTCAGATGACTTACAATTTGGCCCTCTACAAGAAACGAGTGAACACACATTAAATCATCTGGGACAGCTACAGTTCTGACATAATTGAGATCGCTTCCTCCCATGAGTTCGTTTTCGAAGTCTGATAGATTAAAATTTGTTTCATTGTCACAAAATTGAATCATGTGAAGACAAACACTCTAGTACAAAATTTTATATTCTCCATAATACAACTGCAACCAGATATTCGAAAGCAGAAGCAATATATTCTTAAGCGCATCCACCATTTTATATCAATTGAAACGTTATTAATATTCAAATAATATCCGAGTGTTGATTGCAACTAAATGCGATCATTCTTATGAGACACTGAGTATCAGTGTGTTGTTTAATATGGGCGGAGTTATAACATGTTATTCTAAGGTAAAAGAATCGATGATACTATAATAGACAATTGGAACATTTTGAAGATTCGTCCAATTGATCAATTTCCTTAGATTTGTTATTGGAGAGAGTGAATGGAAATCAATTGTTTTTCTGATATAATGGAATGAAAATGGAATACACCCATAATTTCATAAACCATTACGATGCCATTAGTTTATGAAATTATACCTCAAATTGAGTGGCCTAGTTGATTCAGTTGGTTCGAAACTCTATTTCTAAAACATTTTCACCTGCACTTCCGGTTATACCGGAAGTGCATACCAACTTTGTTATTTAATATTGAACAGCCTGTATATTGATAACTGGTTCGATAACACCTGTTATTCCGATTAAAAAAACATTTAACACATAAATCTAGCTTCTTTCGTTCATAAAATATCCTAGTTTCACTTGAAAATTATCGGATTTTTGCTTTTTGAAAAAATTGATATATCTCGGTATACAGAGTGTTATTTTTTCAGCCTCACATTTCGGAATACTAAGTGTTATCGAACTAGTCATCAATATACGGGGTGTTTTATATTGAATAACAAAGTTTGTATGCACTTGTATAACCGGAAGTGCCATTGAGGTAAAAATATCTTTGAAATACAGTTTCGGACCAGCTGAATCAACTACCAAAATTTTGGAGCAATAGTATTATTAGTTCTCTATAAACATCTAATATGCCACTCAACTTGGGATACCCTGTATTTATTGATATTTGAATATCGCATAATATGTAGCAACACAGAATTGAAAAATCTTATCTACAAGCCTTGTGAATATTCTCACTTTTATACAGGGTTGCACGAAAGTCTTTAATAAAATTCATGATTCATTGATTGTCGGTTTTTAGGAAAAACGCTCGAACAGGTCGATTTTTGATACCAAATTTTCATTATAAATTGATGAATTTACTCTAACCCCTAAACCTCCAGTCACCCTCACCCTATTAAGGAGTTTCGTGCAACCGGGTTTAAATAAAATTAGGAAAATTTTTAGAATTATTAAAAGCGCATCCACCACTTTATCGGCCGAGTGAAATAATATAATTAATTCATTCTGAATATCAGAGAAATGAACGAAACAGTGCATAGATAGGCATCGGACTATATGAGATTATTCTTAACAAGTACTGAAAATTTTGCTAACTCAATGGAAGTATCAATGACACAGTATCTCTTGAAAAATATAGAAGATTGTCACACTTTTCAGAGCGCATCCGCCAATTAAAGTCATCACGATATCAATTATGGTAAATATACGTATAAACTCAAATATATAAAATTAAGGACGCGCCATAGGAAATCAACTTAAGTACAGTATTGTAGTATACATTCTAGAGTTAGAAGAGTATCTTGGTTATCGAAATTTAATATTATTTTGAAGTCTTTAGGGGCGATTGCTGGAGGCGGAAGCTTAGTGAGTTTTGAATGTTTATCAGTTCTACATGACGTGCTTTAACCGCTGGTGTTTCGAATTATATCAACATTTTAATTATGTAGTCTTCCTAGTTTAATTCCCAAATTCCAATTGCTAGAACTGTTACTATCATTCGAAGTAAACAAAAAAATGATAATTCATATTATAAGTGAGAATGAATTCACAATATTAAATACTATTCTACCCTGACACTACTTCCCATTACCTTTTTCCTTTTTACAATACAGTTTTCTTTATGTCTCCATTGAAAAATTTGATTAATACTTTTCTTTTATTTTGATTGATTAATACTCTTTTATAGCATGTGCATATTATATGAATGATTTCACAGAACACCTCTACAATTATAAATATGTGGCGACCTCTAGCCAATCAGTGTAGGTGAATAATCCATAAGAGCTACGATAATCGTTTCACAGATGTCAGATGCGTACATAGTTTCGTCCAACGTTTTCAAATAGAGTACATTCCTGAAGTTCTGCGTTGGCTTCTATTCTACTATCCGCGTAGCAATAATTATTTATGATGTTGATCTTCTCTTCGGTGGGGATTTAATTCCTCCGCTTTTCACAATACTCAATGTAACGTCTCGGGGCAATAGCCCCAGGGGTGGCGCCTGATTTCTGAATTTTATATTGGAGATATACCGATAAGGTGATGTTGTATGAATTGATTAATAAATCTCACAAATTACTCTGTTTCTAATCCTGTATTAAATTTTAAACGATACAAAATGAGATGAGTACCACTATTCAATATTTTAGGACACCCTAAATTGTTGATCCACGCAGTGATGTAAATGCGTGCGATACTGTTCTTCGACAAGGCGGCGGGGGTCCTTGCTCAATCGGGTTCAGATGAGGCGATTGAGCAGGCCAAGTTAAAAATTTAAAATTTTCAAATTGTCATATCCCTGGTGAAAACTATTTCATCATTTTATCCTTACGAAACGTTCCTTTCATCAGAACAAAATTAGGACGGCTAAAAATCAAGTAAAGTGTGTCAATTGAGCAATAAAATCCGTTTCCCGAATTATAATGTTAAAATCAAAAATCAAAAAGATCAAATCATTGACTACCCAAAACTTCTAGCAGACGAGTTCAATAACTTCTTCCTCAATATTCCTGGACAAATAATGAATCAAATTCCAAAAACAGAATATTATGATAATTAATTAAGTACTACAATGTATGTATTTCCATATGTTGAGGGGGAGCTCTTTTTATTGTTGAATAGGAAAGTGAAGAAATGTCTAAGACAGATTTTGATGCCACTGACTCACTTGATCAACCTTTATTTTTCTAATGGCATGTTTCCATCAGAACTGAGAATAAGTAAAATCATTCCATTGCATAAAAAGGGGATTGGGAAAATGTGGATAATTGTCGACCGATAGCCTTGTCTTCTTCTTTCTCTAAGATATTTGAGTACTGTTTTCTGAATAGACTAATCCAATTTTTAAACATCCATAAAATATTATCCCAAAATCAGTTTGGCAGCATTCCAGGGACGCCCTGCCCTGTATGCTTTCATACAAAGTGTAGTTGATCATATTGAGTCAGGCGAATGTCCGGCTGGAATTATTTGAGACCTCAGCAAGGCTTTTGACTGTGTTGTGCACCTTATACTCTTGACCAAGATTGAGAAATATGGAATTTGAGGCACAGGCGTGGTTGACAAGTTATCTGAATGAGAGGAGGCAGTTTGTATCTATTAAACATAGTAATGGTGTTGGACAGGAGATTGTTAACTCAGAAATACTTGGCACCATGGGTATCCCCCAAGGATCGATTTTAGGACCTGTTTTATTCTTTATGTATATTAATGACATAAATGATTGTCTTAGAGGTGATTTGTTTCTTTTTGCTGATGACACCACTGCAGTGGTGTCTGCTAAGGAGAGTGTTTTATTGGAAAGCAGAGTACAGCGGAGCTGTAATGAGCTCCATCAATGGTTTTCCAGAAACTTATTACATATCAAACTAAAATAAGCTATGTAATATTTCGTAATTATAACAAAATTGTTAACATAAATGTAGAACTCAATGATATAGCTGTAAAAGAAATTCCTTGTTGTTAAACTAGATAAAAATCTCAACTGGAAAAATCATTGTACGGAGTAGTCCTAGCGGCTTAGCTCTTTTTGTTATTTAGTGAGAAATCTCAAAAATATATAAGGGATTGAACAACTGCTGTCTGTATACCATGCTCATATACCATCAAGATTGAGATATGGTGCGGTTTTGTGGGGCTCTGCGTCGGCAGCTAGTGATGTTTTCTTACGTCAAAAAAGAATTATCAGGTGTATAGCAGGTGCCACTCAAGGACATCGTGTAGGCGGTTATTTATTAAATTTAGGGTCCTGACTCTACTATCTATTGCTATCATGAAGCTGGCTACAGTCATTTATGAAAATAAACTACATATTTGCAAAATAAGATTACCACCAATATGATACACGCAACAGTAGTAATCTAGTGATTCCTAAATGTAAATTTAGGATAGGTAGAAGATCACTTATCTTTCTTGGAATTAAGGTTTTCAATAAATTGAGTGAGGATATTAAAAGCTCTCCACGCCTGAATGTTATCAAGAAGAAACTGAAGGGCTTTCTAATTGAAATGTGTTACTATAGTACAGATGAATTCTTAATTTAATAGTTTGATTTGTTCTATAGTTTTGGTGTTTTATAAGAAACTGTTCAGTATACCTATATACTCATTTATTTAAGTGTATTCACTGTGTTTGACCTTTTCCATAGTGTCCCCTTTCTTTGTACACTCTAAGGAAATAAAGTTATTATTATTATACTTAGGTTTTCCTTTGACTTAAGCTGCCTTCGTCGCGGTCGGTGTTTTAGAGAATGCAATCAAACGAAATGATTAAGTAAAGCCACTTTATTACTCATTGCGTAAAGTATATTGTTGAAAGCCACTTATTAGACGTTCCGTCCTTTGCCAAAAGCCTCTTTCGTTCTTTATTCTTTCATTTTTCTATTCGTTAGAAAAATTGTGATCGAGTAATACGTCTCTACCGTTCTCTTCCTAAAGTTTCATGTCGTCTGACAAAATTGAAAAACAAGATAAAAAAAGGTCATCAGTAGCTTCAACTTCACTGTCAACGAAAATTGTGCGTGATCCAACAATAGGGAATAATGGGAGTGGCGATGTCATTATGGATCGAAGATCGCAACCAAAAAAGAGTGCCCCTGGTGGTCCAATTATCCTAGAGAAGGCAAAGCGTCTGTACGCACATTTAAAAAAATCTGGTTGTAGTAGTGGTAGTGGATGATTTGAAACATCGAGAGGTTGGTTCAAGAAATTCAAGGTGCGACAATCATTGCATAGCATTAAAATCTTTGAAGAAGCTGCATCTGCAGACACTGCTGCAGCAAAAAGATATCCAGAAGACTTTGCAAACCTAGTAGCAGATGGAGGATATAAACATAAGCAATTATTTAATGCAGACGAAACCACACTATTTTGGAAGAGAATGCCAAACAAAACATTCATTTCCAAAAGCGAAAAGTCTGCCCTGGATTTAAGGCAGTGAAGGATAGAGTTACACTGTTGCTATACTCTAATGCAGGGGTGCTTAAACTTGAACTGCTGGCGATCTACCTCAAGATTTTCAGACTACTTGCGATCGACTCTGAGAAGCTGCAAGTTTGTGTGATGCAGGGTTGTTGTACATACACCCTACCTATCTACCTACCTAGCTTTCCTCACAATATACATTATTTTAGTCAAGGTTTGGGTTAGGTTTAGTTAAGTTCTTCTCTATAATATCATTGGAAAAACTCATAGTTATTCAAAATTGTTTATTCATTGTTACAAAACAAAAGAGTTACATATGGTGTTAAACTTAATTGAGGAGTGACTTTGAATGTTAAAGAGTGGCACTGCATGTACTCAGAATACTTTTCATAGATGGTACGTAACCAATGAGTGCTAATCGCAGCATGATGACATATGATCGTCAGTTAGTCGATATTTTGACTTAATTGTCTTCATTTCAGAAAATGCAGACTCGCACAAGTAAGTTGACCCAAACATTGCCGTCAGTTGAAGGGCGATTTGCCTTAGATTCGGATATTTATCTTCAGATATAAAACACTAGAAATTTGTATCAGAGGCTGTAGCTTTGAGATGCATATCTGATATAATCTGCACCAACTCATTTTCAACAGAACGTGAGTTCATATTAAACTGACTTGCTATTTCAGTAGATAATTCCTCAATGCTTCTACATGAAAAAAGGATAACTCATAAATGATGCTATATTTACTAATTAACTGCAATCATAAAAACGCATTTCGAATTGTTCCAAAATATTTGATAATTCAGCCTCATACGTATCATAATTCAACTGAGGAATCCTTGCTTTCAAAACGGAAAATGTTTCAGATCCTCTTTTTTTCAGTGGATCTATCATAAGTTGCAATTTACTTTTGAATGCGTTTACTGCGCTAATCGTCTCAATAATAGTTTTTCCTCTACCTCGAAGCCCCAAGTTAATGGTGTTTAAGTGCCTTGTGATGTCAGTCAAAATTGCCAAATCAGTCAGCCATTTTTCGTTTTTCAACTTCTGAATGTCAACACTTTCGTCTAGAAAAGCTGTTATTTCGGGCAATAATTCTTGAAACCTTTTAGGAATTTTCCGCGACTCAACCACCTGACGTCTGTGTGAGGAACAAAATCAGTGTGTTCAGCTGACTCTCTATCTTCCAACTGCAACTTAAAGAGCCGCCGTTGCAAGATACGTGCACGGATGCAACTCACAATTTTTGTTGCAATGCCCATAATTTCCTCCGTGTTCAAAACTTTTGAACACAAAACTTGTTGATGTATAATGAAATGAAATGAAAAAAATGAAGGGAAATCTTTATTAGCTCGACACAATGCCACAAAACCGTTTTTGTTTCCAGTCATTGCTGGTGCTCCATCGGTTTTAATGCACACTAATTTATATATTGGTAGCTTGTAGTTTCTTACAAAATTGAAGAAAACGTTATATATATCTTCACCAGGGTCTTCCCTGTCATAGGAATGATTGTCAAAAATTCTTCCTTAAATGAGATAAAAAACACAAGGTTTAACTTTAATCTACACTTTATTTGAAAAAATTCGACGACGTTTCGCTGACACAGCAGCTTTATCAAGAATGACAAACAGAATGAAGAGTATGGTATTATAAACAAATCGTAGAACAAGTTGGATGAATAACAGGAAAATCCACACCGAGTCATTGTACAGTTAGTATGAAAGGTAATAAAAACTAATTAAACAAGTTAAGTAGGGGTGAATAATTCACATCTACCTGCTCATTCAAAAGCTTGTCCGAATGTTCGTATCTATTTATTTCTAATGCTTCTAGGAAATCTAATTTTAAACTTTTGATTTTATATGTAATATGTCAAAGTTTTTATTGAATGAATGGTTTTCTTTTATCAAGTAGTTTGAATAATTTGAATCAGATTTATTTTTATCGAAGCTACGTTTATGTTCAGATGTTCTTATGCCTAAACTCCTATAGTTCCTACCGATATAAATTTTATCACAAGAACCGCAATTGAGTTTATAGATTCCTGATATACTTGATTTTTCAACACGAGATTTATTATTTTTAATATGTTTACCCAAGTTATTAGAAGTTTTGAAAGTTATATTAAGATTTTGTTTGTCGAGAAAGGATTTAATATTTGTACTTGCAGAACCGCAGAATGTTAAACTGTTGAATATTTTATAGTCTTTATGAATAGGATATACTTCATTTATTGCTTTCTGATACAGTTTTTTTACGAATGATTAGATCTATCATATCCGGATTATATGAATTATTAATGGCTATCTGTTTGATGATGTTTAACTCTTTATTATAATCTTCTACTGATAAAGGTAAATTGAGTAACCGATGTACCATGCTGCTTAAAGCTGCAACTTTGTGTTGAATTGGATGTAATGAGTAGTTATGTATAATTGTATCAGTATGTGTTGGTTTACGAAAGACCGAAAAAACATGATTATTATTGAATTTATTGAATTCTTCCTTAGCCAAAATGTCATTGAATACCATCCGAATAGAAATACACATCTGGGCAGTGTCTGTCATATCGGTGGACTCGTCGAACTGTAAACAAAAGTATGTACATTTCATGATTTCATGTTTCAGTTTATCTGCCTTGTTACATTACAATACTCCTTGTGACAATCGCACGACATAACTGAAGTTCTCTAATAGCAGACATGGTTTCTGCTTTATTTTTGAAATCTCCAAATAAAGTCTCACCCGCTTCAATAAATGCTTCCTTCACAACCGATCCATCTTCAAATGGTTTCATGTGTTTCGCCAATATAAGAGATATTTTAAATGACGTGATCGTAGTAGCTCTTGATTGTTTGGCTGGTCCTGTGAACATGGTTGGGTTTTTTTTCAAAGAAGATATCAAATCACGTACTTTTCGTTTTCTTAATTCACTCTGTGGCGGAAAATCCTTTTCATAGTTTTTATGAACCGTTTCATGATAATTCTCCAAGTTACCACGCTTAGGTATTGCAACTGACGCACGACACAAAAGACAAATGCACTTATCCTTCACTATACAAAAGAAAATTGCCTTCACGTTACAATTCGGAATGAATCCAACTCCTGCAGGTGATAAAGCCACTTTTTCCCGCTAGCAGAGTGTTCTTTTATTACGTAATAAATTTTTGTAGTTTAGTTACCTATTATTAAAAAATTTTTCTACTCGAGATCTACTCAAGAAGCACTAGCGATCGACTGGTCGATCACTATTGACCGTTTGGGCACCCCTGGACTAAGGAATGATCTATTGCATTAGACGAAAGTTTGTGATCTCGATATAAATGTGAAATTCTGGAAGAAATTTAACATAGCAAAATGTATCTTAAACACAAACACATTGAAATCAAGCTGGAAAAAACTGTGGCCAGTTCTAACTTCGGAAAATGACGAAGAATTAGTGCAAATTCAAACATCAACTTCAAACATTGGCGAAATTGAGAATCAAATAGGACGAGATGGGTTTGATTAGAAAGAATCAAGTGACATTCAGGAGTTACTTGAATCGCAAGATGAAAATTTGAGTCTTCAACAAGCAATGGAGACGGGACATTTAATTTGAAAAATCTTAGTGAAGGTTTAAGAATGGCAAATGAGGCTTGAGATTTATTTATGAAAATTGATACGTCTATAGAAGGAAGTGTTGTTTTTAAGAGGTAAATTGCTTATGCCACTGCTGAATATCAGTTTGAATTGAAGGAGCTTTTAAGAACTACAAAGGAAGAGACAATTACAAAAATTTTTAAACCATAGCCTATGCCTGAAGATAATAATTAACCAGTATGTTCAAAAATTTGATCAAATTGAATTTTGTTATTTTCTCACATAGACACGTTTCCCCAATAATCTCACATAAATTACATTTGCATATACTCCTCGAATAAAAAGCTTATACTGTATTTACAATTTTTTAAAGGTAGTTACATAACATAAGGTTCTGAAATATAATATCGCAACACACTCAAACTCTCCTCACAGAATTCACAAGGAAAAATTGAAAGCGTGGGTACAAGTGGGTGGGAAAACTAATCAGAATATATCGTCACAGCCCGAGACCAAATATAGCGTCTTGTTTTATCAAAATATCGATAATCACGCACCCGTCTGTCCTGGCTTCTTGTCTCCTACTCGCGTTCACCCTATTCTTATTAAACCCCAATTTTGCCACACAGGGTCGTAATTCCTAATATTTGGGCGTTAGCTATGACATGATATGAAGTGTCATTATTTCACGATGAGGTATTTGAAAAATCACTACTAAGTAGTATTCACTATCAAAGAAGTTCAATTTGAATTTGCGATTTCAGACTCGCGTCCATCTTTAGAAATGAGAATTAAAATGTCACAAAACCGAAAATTTAAATTTATTCAGGAGTTTAGATACGTTGAAGAACTGATTCACCAGCACTAAGGAATGCTTGAGAACAATCGAAATGAAAATGGTAGTTATAGAAATTGATATAAAACTAATAATGAAAAAGGTGTAACAAACCATTTTCCGTTTTGTAATATTCTCTATTTACTTCATCGATATTCCAAGAGACCGGTTATCAGAAACAAAAGCATTGTAGCTATAACGAGAGACACTGACCAGACAGAAACAGACAATAGAAAACAAGGAAAAACAGTATCTAGTTAGTTGACATGATCCAAAGTGTATCGAGTAAGAGTGGGTGTTTTCGCAAGTCTGCACATTGTTTCATTTTTGGAATCACGAAATCATATAAATAGACGCATTTGAGTAGTTCCAAGACTGGAAGTATGCACCCGTGAGATGATCACAGAGAGAAAACAGGGCCAGACGACGGTTACAGAGAACCTGGGACCAACAACGCCGACGTGAATATAACCGCCTGGCGTGCTGGGCCGTCAAGATCGAATCTTCAGAAGAGGATAACCATTCACTGTGGAGAACGGCCAAAATCCGACGCCAAAAGACGGAGGAGAACAAGGGTTAGTATTTCTGTTTCAGACAAAGCAGAAGCCTTCGCAGACAGCCTTGAACGCCTGTTCACGGTGAACTACGCGGAAGCTGACCTCGACCACATGGAGAGAACTGAAGCAGAAGTCAGGGGACGTCTAGCAGAAAATAACGAGGAGATCATCCAACCTAACACCACGGAAGATTTAAAAAGCGTAATCTGTCGAACAAAAGTGAGAAAAGCACCTGGACCAGATGAGCTCAGCAACAGAGCACTGAAGAACCTCCCTCAGCGAGCTCTTGGACAGCTGATATCAATCACCAACGCGAGTCTGCCGCTCCAACACTTTCCTGAAAAATGGAAAACAGCGGATGTGATAGTCATCAGGAAACCAGGTAAGTCTGCTTTCTTTCCACAGCATTATAGTCCCATCAGTCTCCTGTCAACGATCGGCAAGACTGTAGAGGGGATCATCCTGCGACGCCTGGAGGATCACGTGCCACTCCACACAACATATACTTCTCTGAGTGGTTGAGTTCATCAGTGATGGATTCAATAGGAACCAGCCAACCGGTATGACATTATCCGACAGCGCAAAGGCGTTCGATAGGACTTGGTATGGAGGTTTATTCTTCAAGATGTTATAGCCAAACTTCTCACCTGCCCTGGTGAGAGAAATAGACCTTTCGTGGTACGAATAGGAGACACTTGCTCTTCCACCAAGAGGATGGAAGCTGAAGTATCACAAGGATCACTACTAGCGCCGTTGCTGTTTAACATCTACACCTCGGACGTCCCGAAGGCCCCCAACACGAGCTTAGCCCTCTACGCGTATGACACGGCCATAATGACTAGATCGACAGCCCCCCACTTGATAAACAGAAGACTCCAAGAGGCCCCAGACCAATTGGAGGAATGGTTTACCAAGTGGCTGATCCCCATCAACCGAGAAAAGAGCTCGGCACACGAGGAGCAGATCACCATGAACGGCCAATCCATCCCGTGGGTCAACAAGGCCAAAAACTTGGGAGTCACACCCGACCGATGTGATAGAATTCATCAGAGAGACAGCGCTGAAAGCATTCCAAGCAGTTGACGACCACCCAAATCCATTGGTGAACACCCTAGGAGACTATGAGGAAGACGAACCGAGAAAATACAAGAGACCTGGGATGGTGCTTCGAGAAGACCCGGATTAGCTATAAGAATCTTGTAAAACAAATATGTTAAGACCGTCGTCACTAGGACGAAAAACGAATTTTACTTAATTTAATTATTTTAGGTTATATTCAGATCCCTCAGATCACGGCTTGAAGCCAAAAATTGTTCTATTTTCCCTTTAAATTCAATAATAGATGTAAAGTTAAAAGTTGTGAAACTGGTACTTGAATAAAGATTATGTCAAAGTCAAAGTCAGTTTTAAGACACATTTCAGTAGCGAGCAGCCGGCCAGAGAAGTCGTTCCAGGAGCTCCATCGGATACCCGACTGCGATCGTGCGAGACTGGACATAGGCATCTGTACCAGCGCAGGCCCATTTCATGCGCTGCAGGTGCACTTCTCGTTGGAAGCTGTCCTGAGAAGACCGTCCATCAGCGTCAGCGGATTCTTTACATACTGGCTCCGATTTCCAGCTTAGCGCGGCTCGAAAGGGCTTTGGCACAGATTAATGTCGCGGCCATTCTATGTGTCTGCCTGTACACCACCGTTGACGTCGGTTGAATGAAGTGGACCACACCGTCGATTAAGGAAATTCGTACTTTTCAGTACTATAATTGAAAACAAGATGCGTACCTGGACATAATCGAGCATAAGCCCTGCCAATTCGGTATCCCTCCCAGCCACAATCCAGACTCCATGAGTTCCAGAATAAAGGGCATTCTTGCCCACCCTTCCCCTCGGACATCCCATCCGTGTTATCCTTCTTATTCAGCCACTTTTCGTTCTGCATGGGGACTATAACCTTCGGCTGGAACCCCAAGAGGAAGTTTTTAGTCGGTAGAAATCCGACATTGGCCCCGTCTCCGGGGTGCATCTTTTCGAAGATTTTCTTCTTCTTTCTCTAAAAAAAGGAAAAGTTCCCAGACTTGACCCCAGTTCCAGACCAGACTTTAGATCTTTAAGATGGGAACCAGCTCCCAGTGAAATTATGTGTGAATTCCAGAGACCACCATTGTGCTGAAATGCAGTGTGTTATACCGAGCGGCGTGTTCCTGGTGTGGTCCGCCCGTTGTGCTTTAGGTATGATAATCCGCTCCAGAGTAGTTGCTGGTCCTAGTTGAAAATAGGTGGATGCCATGCGCAGTTGCTGTGTTCTGAGCATGGAGCAGCACCTATTCTTCAATAGTCGTTGGTAGCACACATACTTGTGCCGACGGTTTGTGATTCTCTAACTCTGGACTCTCGGTACACGTGAAAGGCATACGCAGTTCCTGTGTCCTGAATAAGGCACGTCTCTTACCCCAGAGTGTTCATGCCACCAGGAAGATCTATCGTAAGGTCTGAATGAATGAATTTGATGTCAGCACATGAATTCATTCGAACAAACTGTTAGTTTTCCTATTGCTATCACTCATATCCTCTTGCACATCATTCAATTCTCACTTTAATGATTTATCGTTAACTGGTTTGAATCATTCCCTTAACTTTCATTTCAAATTTTGCTTAATTCAATCATTTTTACCTGTATTTCAATCCGATTCTCCAAGTCCTTATAATTCACGCGCGTTTCCAGTAAGCTTTCAAATCATATCTTCTGCATTGTCATTATTCAATTCCGCAAATTAATTGTATTCATAATATAGTTATCAACGGTATAACCTGCATGAAAGTAACTGCCAGTAAACATTAGAAAATCTAAGTATCAAACTCGACATCTGTGGAAATAATTGATGGCTTTTCCAGCGCCGCCTTTTTCCGACTTTTCGGGATATCCGTCATCTTTCAAAACTCCAGAGTTATCCATAGGCTATCCTGGCAGTAACATTAAGTTCACATTCTTACCTTATAAAATTCATGAATCTTCAAATATCTGGGTAGCCTCATCAGGATGGATACAATCCCAAATGTCGAGGTTAAAACAAAAATCGCCACTGCTAGGATAACTTTCATCAAATATAAAACACTCCTCGGCGATAAAAATTTAAATATTCAAACAACAGTCAGATTTCTAAAGTGCTAAGTGTGGTCCACCCTTATATATGGCGTAGAAGCGTAGACGCCACGATGAATCGATTGGAGGCTTATGAAATTTAGTGCTTCAGATGAAGAGTTTCTGTAGCTGATGAAGATAGACCGCCAACGCCTTCCAATAATAAAGAAGGGGAAAATTGATTATACGGGGCATATTTCTCGCGTAGAAAACTACTTCCTTCTTCAACTAATAATTGAAAGGAATACGAGGTATCGGAAGAAGGAAGCTGTCCTGGTACCGTAACATCAAGGCATGGACAGGCCTTACATTAGAACAACTGTATCACTTTGTCAAAAATCAAGAAGAATTCCGGCAAATGATTGTTAACCTCTGATCTCAGAGATGGCACCTGAAGAAGAAGTTGTTGTTCGAGATCATCCTTTATCAGGTGTCCTTTCATGACTACCACTCTCTCTGTACCTGTGGATCATCTTGGCAACCCCAAGCTTTTGGCCTATTCTAATATAAGTCTAAACTTGGTCATCTAACACAACTGCTTCAGAGCAGTCTGCCTGGGTCCGATTTCGTGATACGCGTTGCATTATTACCGACAATGAAAAGTTCTAGGAGAACAAACGTTCCTCGGAAAAATTGATCCACAACTGTTATCAATATGAAGTGGTTTCTTGCAAAATCCCTACTAAAGTCTTTCGTTTTATTTCTCATAAGAGGAACAAGCGTGCCAAGAAATATCATCGATCTTGTTGGAATATTTCCGGACATTTCCAAAAAAACATGCGTTAATAATTAGTTGCCTAGAAAAAAAGTTGTCCCCCGGCTACCTTCTTGGAAAAAGGGGTTCAAACTCCTTTTTCGTGATATCTCGGAAACTATACGAATACAAAAAATTTGAAACAACATTATTTGTAGCAAATCGCTTTGTCTACAAATATGCTCATATAACTTTTAGTCCTAAATTTAAAATTAAAGAAGTAATAAGCAAAAAAGTAACAATTTTCTTTTTTCTCCGAGTATATCACCAGGTCTAGTAGTGGCTCGGAAGATATCAAAATACTGAAGATTGGGGCTGGAAAAATCATGTAAACATTTGGATGCCACTACAAGCATCCAAGCCTCCAGCACTGCCTTGAGAAACAAAAACCAAGTAAGTCAACATACTTGGTTTTCGTGATTCCTCGTAAAAGGTCTGCAAGATGCTTCTTTCAGATTTGAAATATATCAATCCGTTGAGAATTTATGAACAGTTTCTTTTTAGGAGGCAATGCTTTTTTGGTTATAAATTATAAAATATCAATCGAAAAACCAAGTAACTTTTTTATTTCATAGTTAAAATATATCAATATTACATACTTCTCAGAAGATCTTGATATTTCCAAATATAGAAAGTATGTCTACTTACTCTACTTGAACAGGATGACTCTGGTGTAGATAGATACCCGCGAGTGAGATATTCAATAACTACAAAACAAAAACTTAGTAAGTCAACTTACTGGCAATGAATATACAAATCCTCCAAGAAAGTATAACGTCTTACCCTCTGAATCGAATAACGAACACCAATCAGAATGCAGAGTAAAATCACATAAGCGAGCGAGAGTCTTCTCAAAATGGTAGTTGAAACAGCGACAGGTCGAACTTCATCTAGTCTGCCACCTGTTTCGCCAATTGATGATTCGGATGCGGACCCAAATTATAGTCCATCAAACGGAAGACGGAAGAGAAAACTTGTTGTATTTAAGTGATGGTGATATCTGGTGGAAACCAACAGAATTTGAACACAGCTCATTTCTAAAAAGAATAAGAAATGAAACACTACATCAGCTGAAAGAAAGTTTGGAATGCCGTGATTCACTAGAAAATACTGATGGTGACATGGTTAATTTACTAAGAATTAACAGCACTGACCAAACTGAACCTGATATTTCAGAGAATATAATGGAAATAAAAGTTGAAGAAGACCAGTTACCAGCAGAATATATACCTGAATCTGTACCAAAAACAGAAATCAGAGGTGGAGAAGATCAAGAAGAGACAGAAAATGTACAACCTAACACTGTAACAGAGATAGAGTTACCTCAGACTAAACGAAAGAAAAATCGTACCAAAACAAAGATTTTATTTCCCCCATGTCCAGACAGTAGTTGAAAGAACTATTTTTTGTTACTTCAACTCACTCAACTTTGGAGAGAAAAGATTCTTTATTAGAAAATATCTCAAGAAAATGCCTGTCAAGATCTATAAAAGAGACGCCGTTGGCCACAAGGAGTGCTCTGTAAATTATACTTTACCTTTAAAACCAAGCACAGCAGAACAGAATGATATTATGCTGGAAGACACCAAGGAGTAGGAAGACACAAAGCATAATGAAGTTATAGATCAAGTGGGAATAGACAGAAATAAAGAGATTACTGAAGAAATCACAAATTCAATTCAATTTTATTTTTAGTTATATTTTAAACAATCTTACTCATGTCCAGCTTGCTTGGAATTCATGTAGCTTTATTCTTATTTTTTGGTCTAATTTGACACGATCAAATACAACAACGAGTAGATGATTCTGAGTACTATTCGAAGATAATAATAAAGCCGAGTTTTTTCGTCGATACATCACAATGGATGAAACATGGATTCATCACTATACTCCAGAAAGCAATCGACAGTTAGCTGAGTGGACTGAACGAGGTGAACAGCATCTAATGCAAAAACCCAGCAGTCTGCTGGCAAGTTTATGAGATCTGTTTTCTGGAATGCATAGGGTATTATATTCATCGACTACCTTAAAAAGGGCCAGACGATAAACAGAGACTACTACATTGAGTTATTGGATCAAAAGAAGTACCAGTTCACGAAGAAACGGCCCCATTTGAAAAAAACGTGCTGTTTTGTTAGGATAATGCACCTTGTCACAAATTAATTAAAATAGTGGCAAAATTGTACGAATTAGGCTTCGAATTACTTCCCCATCCACCTTTTTCACCAGATCTTACCTCTAGCGACTTTTTTCTGTTTTCAAACTTGAAAGGAATACTGGATAAAGCAGTTGAAGAGAAATCTTATTATAAGAATGGCATCGAAAGAATTATTGATCGCTACAATCGCTCGAATATATTGAATAAAAAATTGAATTTTACCAAAAAAATATGTTTCACTATGTTAGCTAACGAACTTTCCGGTACACCTGGTAGGTGAAAACTAAGGTCAAATTCGTTATAAAATGGAAAATCCTAATTCATCCCCTTCAAAGTAATCCCGCCTACGTTTTTCTCTATGCATGCCAAATGGTAATTTTCTGGGATAGCGGTCAAACCGCGCACCGATTCACGTTGAATCTTTTCACTCGACTCTAAACGATGTCCTCGGAATGGTGTCTTGAGTTTAGGAAAATCTAACGTATCGATTTGTGTAGCTTCTAGTAAGACATTTTATCTAAAATCGTATAGCTGGGAAGTCGAAATTATAATTTTTCATTGTTTGATCTATTGAAATGGAAATATGGAAATCATCAATCAGTTAACATCCAACCCTGTCTAGTAACAACATAGAATCACATCGTGACATCAGTTCCACGCCCCGTTAAATTCGATCCTGCTTTCGAAACAAACCAAGAATTGGCCGATGGAAAATTCCCCGTACTTACTACACTCCTACAACCTACACAATAGCGTAGTACGTCAATGAAGTTGGCCCTTTCTCAGCTTTTATCCTTCTCTTTTTGCGGGGGTTGCCACTGGATTAAGGGAGGGGAAAACAGCGTGTTACGCAACAGCTTCAGATGTTTAGTAGATTTCAATCAATTTCTTATTGACGAAGAAATTAATATAGTTCGTTCTATGTAAGAAGAGATTAAAAGGGATTGAGGAATTTATGGAATTTACACAGAATTTTTATTTAGGCATTTGATTGATTATTACCGATTAAATGCCGGTTTAATTTCATTGCGAGGAAAAATCACCTCTTTCGGAGAGCCCTTGTTTGGTGGGAAGGGGCACCATCGTGTTGAAAAAAAATTGATCTTTCTGCTAACGCAAGTTGACCGAGAAAGCTCTCAATGATATTATTGTTGATGATTTCTTCATAGCGTGCTCCGTTCAAAGTTTCATTTCAAACGCCAAAACGCGACTATCTTTCAGTGCACACCACATATTGAAACCATATCTTTCTTGATGCTGCACATCAATATGGCGTTGACGATTTACATTGGACCACAACTGTTCATTGAAGCGACTAAATAACCCATCCCTAGTGATGCGGACTTCATCTGTCCATATGACTTCTCTGAAAAAGTCTAGGCGTTCTTGGATATTTTCTAAATACCAATTGCAGAAATCTGGTGGGCGAGGGGGCCACCTGGCTGCAAAACTTGGAAGACTCTTTAATTCGATCATTGTTTCCTCTCTATCACATGATATTTTTTATTTCTTGATTAT
Source organism: Cryptolaemus montrouzieri (assembly GCA_013387265.2). Taxonomy (NCBI): domain Eukaryota; kingdom Metazoa; phylum Arthropoda; class Insecta; order Coleoptera; family Coccinellidae; genus Cryptolaemus; species Cryptolaemus montrouzieri. Next base: position 1,807,660 of record JABFTP020000144.1, on the reverse strand, counting down.
CTGAATGAGCCACTATTGATAAGATTCGCTTTGATTCTTCGAAAAATAGATTTATTTGGCTGGTGCCTTTCACGATACCGATTGAAATATGTTTCGGCCGTTGCTGTTGAATCATATTCACTAAGTATAAAACATTCCATCATATCGAAATTTTTATAATTTTTATAGTAATGCTTTGTCTTCTGTATCTTGAAACAACCAGAGTCTCAGGTGAACAATTTCTTGAATGTAATAGTTGGAACATACAACAAATAAGCATCTATTTCGATATTCAATGAAGATTAATACCTATACTTAAACTGGAATCGTAAGTGTCAAACTCTAAGACCACAGTTACTAACTATGGTCTAAATCGAATCAAATCATAGAAATAACCATTATTTTAGATATGATCTTTAAAATCTATGGTTTTCAGTCATAGAACAATATAAATCGTTAATGGGCATACACCTAATGAATGGAATTGTGGCAATTTCAGGTTTTCTCTGAAAAAAGGTATTGAATGCAATAATTGACTACAAGTGTTATATATTTTTAAAAAGGAAAAATTATTACATCCAATAGGGGTAAAATTTCCTATGGTTCGTATTTAAAAAAAAAGCATGTTTGCATTATAACTCAAAAACTGTTGAGGTAAAAAAACATGCTAAATTCGAAAAAGTGCCTGTAGAATGTCAAACTCATTTTTATGAAACTTTGATGATGATCGAGATATCCGCGAAGAACGATTTTCCCAAAATTCGAGAAATTTTGAATAAGTCTAGAACGGAAAAAGATATCAGCAAAATTTTGGCACCACTTAACTAGTCCCTGAAAATAAGATGGAGAGAGGACGGTTCATTTTTCTCTATCTGCCATATTTCACATAGCTGCCGTACAAATACATCAGGGGTGCTCAAACTTGAACTGCTGGCGATTTACCTCAATATTTTTAGACTACTTACGATCGACTCTGAGAGGCTGCAAGTATGTGTGATGCAGGGTTGTCGTACATACACCCTACCTTCCTACCTACCTAGGTAGGGTGTACCGTAGTATATATAGATATAAGCTTTCCGCATAATATACATTACTTTAGTCAAATTTTAGGTTAGGTTTAGTTAGCGTCTTCTCTAGAACATCAATGAAAAACTCATAGTAATTCAAAATTGTGAATTTATTGGTTGTTACAAAACAAAAGAGTTACATATAGTGTTAAACTTAACTGAGGAGTGACTTTGGATGTTAAAGCGTGGCACTAAATGTTCTCAGCATACTTTTCATAAGATGGTAAGTAACCATTGAGTGCTAATCGAAAGCATGATGACATATGATCGTCAGTTTGGCGATATTTTTACTTAATAATCATCATTTCAGAAAATGCAGACTGGCACAAGTAAGTTGAGCCAAACATTGCCATCAGTTGAAGGGCGATTTGCCTTAGATTCGGATATTTATCTTCAGATATAAAACACCAGAAATTTGTACCAGATGTTGTAGCTTTGTGATGTATTTCTGATATAATCTACACCAACTCATTTTCAACAGAACATGAGTTCATATTGAACTGACTTGCTATTTCAGTAGTTAATTCGTCAATGTTTTTACATGAAAAAGGATAACTCATAAATGAGGCTATATTTGCCAATTTACTGCAATCATAAAAACGTATTTCGAATTGTCCTAAAATATTTGATAATTCAGCCTCATAGGTACCATAATTCATCTGAGGAATTCTTGCTTTCAAAGATGGAAAATGTTTCAGATCCTTTCTTTTCAGTCAGTTGATCTATCATAAGTTTTTCCTCTACCTTGAAACTCCAAGTTAATGGTGTTTCAGTGCATTGTGATGTCAGTCAAAAATACCAAATCAGTCAGTCATTTTTCGTTTTTCAACATCTGAGTGTCATCACCTCTTTCGTTTAGAAAAGCTGTTATTTCGTGCAATAATTCTTGATACCTTTCTAGGAATTTTCCGCGACTCAACCACCTGATGTCCGTGTGAAGAACTAAATCAGTGTGTTCAACTGACTCCCTATCTTCCAACTACAACTTAAAGAGCCGCCGTTGCAACAAGCTACGTGCACGTATGGAATTCACATTTTTGTTGCAATGCCCATAATTTCCTCCGTGTTTAAAACTTTTGAACACAAAACTCGTTGATGTATAATGCAATGGAAAGAAAAAGTGAAGGGAAAACTTCATAAGCTCGACACAATGCCACAAAACCGTTTTTGTTCCCAGTCATTGCTGGTGCTCCCTCTGTTGTAATGCACACTAATTTATGTATTGGTAGCTTGTAGTTTTCACAAAATTGAGGAAAACGTCACGTGTCTTTCCCTTCAGAAGAATGATTGTCACAAATTCTTTCTTAGCCAACATGTCATTAAATACCATCCGAATAAAAGTATGTACATTTGATGATATCATGTTTTAGATTATCTACCATGTCCTGATTCATGACTTCAATCGCCTTGTGACAGTCGGACGAGATAACTGAAGTTCTCTAATAGCAGACATGATTTCTGTTTTATTCTTAAAATCTCCAAATGAAATATCACCCGCTTCAATAAATGCTTCCTTCACAACCGATCCATTTCCGAACGGTTTCTTGTGTTTTGTCAATATATGAGTTATTTTAAATGACGCGATCGTACCAACTTTTGATTGCTTGGCTGGTCTTGTGAACATAGTTCGTTTTTTTCAAACAAGATATCAAAATCAATAGTGGCTTGAAGACAATTCTCGATTGGGGCTCTGCGAACCTGGTGGAGTTTAATGCTAGGAAAACTCAAGCTTGTTTGTTTTCTAGGAAGGTTAACATTACTGTACCAGATATAGTAATGAACAACGAGACTATCTCACTCACTTCCTCCATAACAATGATTGGGGTAAGCATCGGAGACAGTTTGTCATGGCACGACCATGTTGTGAACACTGCTAAGTCAGCATCTTAAAAACTGGGTTTCTGTATCGCGCCAGAAGATATTTCACTCTGACTCAACTCCTAACTCTCTATGAATATCAAATTCATCCCGTTTTAGAGTATGGTTCCCACGTGTGGGGTTCTGCCCCTAAACACATCTTGAAAGACCTGGATTCCATACAGAAGGGGGCGATTCGGTTGATCGATGACTGTGCTCTTACAGATTCCATCCCTCCACTGGATCATCGAAGGAAAGTGGGTGAGCTCTATGTGGAGAAAAATCCTTTTCATAGTTTTTATGAACCTTTTTATGATGCTTCGCTAAGTTAAGTTACCACGCTTAGGTGTTGCAACTGACGCTAGACAAATAAGACAAATGCACTTTAGTTTGTAGTTTGTAGTTTTTACAAAATTGAAGAAAACGTCATATATATCTTCGCCACGTGTGATTCCCTTCAGAAGAATGATTATCAAAAATTCTTCCTTAGCCAACATGTCGTTGAATACCATCCGAATAAAAGTATGTACATTTGATGATATCATGTTTTAGATTATCTACCATGTCCTGACTCATGACTTCAATACGCCTTGTGACAGTCGGACGAGATAACTGAAGTTCTCTAATAGCAGACATGATTTCTATTTTATTTTTTAAAACTCCAAATTGTGTTTCACCCGCTTCAATAAATGCTTCTCTCACAACCGATCCATCTTCGAATGGTTTCTTGTGTTTCGCCGATATATGAGATATTTTAAATTGCGCGATCGTAGCAGCTTTCGATTGTTTTGCTGGTCTTGAGAAGGCTCGAATGATCCCGTCAAACGCGCCAGCCGAAATTTCTAGAAAAGCGGCAAGAATAAAAAACGCGGCTCTTCTTTGACAAGTACATCGCGTTCCTTTGATAAAGCCGCCTTTTGCCGATAGCTGAGTGTCATTTTATTACGTAATAAATTTTTGTAGTTTAGTTACCTACTTATTAATTTTTTTTTCTTCTCGAGATCTACTCAAAAAGCACTCGCGATCGACCGTTTGAGCACCTCTGCTCTACGTGATTTAGAAGATATATTGAAAAATAGAAGTAATTTTTCTAAAAAAAGTTATATTTTTATTTTTCAACAAATTCATTAAATGACCCACGTAAATCATATTTGGAATGAGAAAACTGTTGGTTAGATATGAATCTCTCTCGAAATCTTCAAGGAGAAGGTGCATTGATTCGATCTCACTCGTTAGAAATCTGATAGTTGTCGTTATTTCGACATTTTCAAGAGATGACGAAATACCGACCGAAATTTCATTGAACGGTAATCGTATCGTGAAGTAATATGGATACAGAAGAGTAGATGATAAGTCACACAATTATCTGAAGCGGTTGGACATAAACCGTTCGGGACGTCAGGCGAATGACCACCTAACATTGTTGAGAACCAGTTTGGAACGAATACTCCACTACTGCTCTTACGTCGCCATAGTCGTGGACTTAACACTGGGATGTTTCGAGATAAGACGAATACGAGAACAAGTGCGCATCGCAGAGTTCAATTCGATATACCAGGTGTCCGCGATCAGATTTTCATAGCGGTAGGTCACGGCGGCCAACGTACTAGAACGCCCTTGTTTTAGCGTCAATCTGAATGTTTGAATTCCGTTTGATGAAATCAACGCTTCTGCTGTTATATAATAAATTTTTATTTACAAATTAATGTAAACTCGACGAATACCGGGTATCCCAAGTGGTTTGATTTATTGTTGACATAATACTTAATACAAAATGTGCAACAAAAATTAAAGAAATTTAGAAATATTTGAGTATGAAACATTTTAAAAATAAAATTCTAAATAACATAAAAATTTAACTAATGAAAAACAATTATTAACATAGACAATTTTAAAATAATCCAAAGTGATATGGGAGATCAATAAAAAAACATGTCAAAGGTGGCAATTGAAAAAGTCATCCACTGAATGAAATGCTCTTTGGTATTTGCAGTGTACAATTAAAAACACCTCAAGTATCATAGGTATGTGAGATCTCATGCTGAGCGAAAAACTCTACATAGTGCTCCTTCACAAACCGTATACATTCCAAAACAAATAATGAAGGTAGTGTGAGTATCTTTTTGATCTTGAATAATTATCTGCATGAGTCCCTTCTATTAAGATGATATATACTTCTGAGCCATTTCTTTTGAAGGACAAAGATTCTATGGACGTCCAAAGAATTTCCCCAAAACACTATTCCATAGGTCATATTTTTCGAAAGACTGTCAAAATTTTTTCGCAAATTTTTCTTTAAATTAAACAAGTTTCACGAAGAAATAATATATGGGCGATGTCAACCTAAATTACTGGGTCCATAATGATTCAAAAACATCTATAGATCATAATCGGCATCACTTGGAAGACAACCTGGCCATCGGGGCTCTCTCGGTCTAACAGAGAGGGAACTTAAGGAAATATCGCAGGTTATGTATTTTTTTATTATCTCCTTAGTCCTTTTCATGACTTTGCTTGCTATGTAAAATCTTTTCTTAGATTTGTTTAGACATATAAGAAGTATGATTGTTAAAATATTTTTCTGCTGGTTTTCTTTTTTCCATTGTTACAGATTCCTATCCCAAATCCCCTTCTTTTCACCCTTGTCTTCGTTTAGAAATCATGGAATGCAAGAGAGAATGAAGCGACTAAGCAGAAAAATCTTTGGTACTCTTTATGTACACACGACATTAACACAACATAAACAGACAAGCTATTACTAGTGCAATAGTGACAGGGAAACGAGTTTCTTCCTCAGGTTTTTTCACTCGTTTATTGAATCATATACAAGATAGTATGGTTCCCCTGTTACATTTCCTGAGCTCACACTTGTGTTTTTTCTGACACACACCAAAATTATAGATATAAGCATTTATTGAAAATACATTTATTCAAATTTTTGTAAATCCTCTCTTTTCAAAAGAATATATACAGTGTGTTCCAACGAAAATTTGACCCCCCCTATAACTCCGAAATGAGTAACATTAGCGAAAAACACCAAGACACGTCGATTTTTGTTTCGAGGGGGAGCATTTTTCGAAATAATTCGAAACTTGTCAGATCAACCCCCTACCCCCAGCAACACTAATTTCGAAATTCATCTTAGGGAATAAGGGTCGAGTGGCACCTTACTGTAAAGGTCTGTCAATTCTCCATTCTGATTTGTCATTTTTAGAATTTTAAATTAACATACAGGGTGTCCCAACCGAGGGTAAAGTTGAATTCCTGCAAATCCCAAATACTAAATGAAATCGATTTATTTTGGCATAATGCAAGCGCAGGTTTATGCTCGGTCTAGAAAAACGACCTACACTTGTGAATTTGGAGTTGGTGCAATCAACCCCCTATTTCCAGCATCCCCAACTCAAAAATCATTCGATCGAAAATAGGTCAAGTGGTACCTCGTTGGAAAGGTATTTCAATTTTCTCTTCGAATTTGGTATTTTCGAAATTCAGAATCAGCATACAGGGTGTCCCGGAGCAGGAACACTGAAAACCCAAATAACTTTTTGAAACTGGTTCATTTCGGTATAATACGAGAACATGTTTATGTTTGATTCGAGAATAAGACTCTCTTGCGTGAATATGGAATTTTTGCAATCAATCTCTTCCATTCAGCATCCCCAACTCAAAAACCATACAAGTGATTACAGGTTGAGTGGCAAAGTTCCAGAAAGATTTTTCTATTTTCTGAATCACTGAGGCATTGGTTTCAGTTTGGCAATCGAGGTTTTCTGGCGTGAGGATCAGGATGAGGGATGATGGAGAAACTGATTGGATGCTCATCTAAACAGGAAAACGTGATTTATTGAACTTGTATTCAATTGAAAACAAAAACTAACTTGATTATTACAACAATTGTTCAAAATGACCTCCGCCCACCTCCATACAGTTATACAGACGATTTTCGAACTCTCTTCTCACATTAGCGAAAACTTCAGGAGTCAAAAGTCGGCATTCTGTGATAATCCTCATCCGCAGCTCCTCCAGGTTTTCTGGTCTTGTGGCATAAACTTTAGATTTTAGATGGCCCCACAAAAAAAATCTAGGGATTTAAATCTGGTGACCTGGCTGGCCACTCAACAGGTCCTCTTCTACCAATCCACCTTCCTGGGAAATTTTCGTCTAAATATTGGCGCACCCGAGCATCATAATGCGGAGGAGCACCGTCTTGTTGAAAACGCATTTCGTCCTCAGAAAGAGTTGGATCGTTCTGTAAAATTTCTGTCAATCTAGGATGTATGTGTTCCTCTAACAACTGTAGGTAGCCATTTCCATTCAGATTACCCTCAATAAAGAAAGGCCCAACTAGATGATTGCCAAAATTCCTGCCCAAACGTTCAACTTCTGAGGCCTTTGCGTGTGGGCCTCTCTAAACCAATGAGGATTCTGTGTGTCCCAATATCGACAATTATGTCTATTCACTTCACCACTGAGCATAAAGGTGCTTTCATCAGAAAAACAGATGTTATTCAGAAAATTTGGATTAGCGTTTAGGTTTTCACTTAGATTTTCACAAAACTGTAAACGACGATCTGGATCATCTTCGTTTATTTCATGCACTAATTTTACCTTGTAGGGGTGAAATTTGTGATGTTTCACGATTCTATGGACAGTTGTAGCTGATACACCAGTCAGACGAGATAGTTTTCTGATCGAAGTAGTATTCTCCATTTGTAGATGACCCACTACTGCCACTTCCGTTGCCTCATTTCTGA